>APFE031653669.1:154611-164750 GCA_000404065.3 Pinus taeda
TTAGGGGGCATCTGTTACACAGTAATTTGTCACCGTTTGTCACCGTCCTTGTTACCCCTCTCCCGCATCTTGGAGGACCCATTCCGAGACTTGTGAGAAGTGACAAGAGTTGAAACCACTTGCATTATTCACCTCTAAACATGAGCTTCATATGCCCTTAAGACATCTCCTGCTCATTGCCCTTAAAAACAACCCTTTTTGCGTTAGCGCTGGTACCTTGTGTTATGCCCATGCCAATGGGGAAAATCCTATTGAAAGGGCGCGCCATTAGTGCTCTGTCCCAGAGTCGCAATCGCGCCAACCATTTTGGGAAAAGTTTTGAACTAATCAAACCTCCGAAGGTTCTGTCCAACTCATTCACCAAACTGACTCCAAGTGAAGTGAGGATGGTTTGGCTTCGAATCTGCTTGGATGGAAAGTAGTTTGCCACCATTCCATGGAAGTTTCCAAGTGATGAAGCCAAATCCATTATTGTGGGGGATTGACCTTATCTCTTCCTTTTCCTCTATAAAAGCTTGTCTCCATGGCTTGAGCAAGCTAGTTTGGATAGTTCTGACTCTTGTGGCAATACTTGTGCTGAAAGGAAGATATCAAAAGATTGGAGTTGCAAGAAGCCTTATTTGTATCCATAAGGCTTTACCTAAGTAAGGAGACCTTGTCACTAGAGAGAGAGAGAGGTTGTCCCTCATCCCTTCAAGCTTTTGCAAGACTTGTGTAGCTGAGCACCCAGCCAAAGGAGGACGTGACGTCAGGATGCTGGTTGTATTCTCCTTTGTTGAATTATTAATAATAGATGACTATCATTATGGTTCCATTCTCGTTGTACTTGTAATGGTTGATGTTGAATTATATCCTTCCTGACTGATGTGTAATTGCATATATTAGATTTCACGCTTGTGTTTGTGTTGTTCTCTTTGTGTGCAGGTGTCCATTCACGTGGATAGTGGAGGATCGTGATCGGCCAAGGAAAAGGAACATGGGTGACGTCTCTTCTACAAACTAAAGCGTTGGATATCAAGTAGGTCTTCATCACCTACCTTTTATTTGCAATTAGGAACTTGCGTGATAGCATTGTTTGATTTTTGCTAGACTCGTTCTGGGCTAGTAGGGATCGCCTCTATCCGTAGAGGGGATTTACCTCTCCAACAATGTTGTTCCAGATAATCTCTTTAACTCTTCCTAGAGTGTTCCCAATGAATGATTATTTCTCTGACTTTTGCATCTTTTCTATCAAAGTATTTTCCCTCTGCATCTCCACGAGGTGATTTCTTTGAACTCTTTTGATTTGATCCTGCAGCACATTGACTAGGGTTTCTTGTCTTTTAATATCCTCAGTCTACAGATTCATGCCTTCCAATGATCTTTCCAATTGTTCTGTACTACTTCCTGCTCCTGTGGCATCCCTTGCTGGAGTAGTTATGGGAAGGGATGTTAGAGGATGGGCCTCCATTGTTGTGTTGGCCATCTGTGCTGCTTTATCTTTCTCTTGCACCATCTTCTCCATCTCTATTTCCATTTGTTTGATCTATATAGAATTCTCCACTATTAATTTCATCATATCAGCCTTCAGGCTCTCTGTTTTCTCTATCTCCTTGGTTAGTGGGTCATGTGTAGTAGGCATCTTGAGCTTCTTCTTCAAAGCAGTGATATCTATCTCTTTTTTCTTGATTACTTCTTCAGCTACTTTTAGATCTAAGGGATCATACCCAATCTTCACTACTAAGCCTTCTAAAGACTTCATTTTATTGTCCTTTGATTGTGATGAAACCCTTTCCATCTTTAACTGGGATTGAGCATTTGATAGGGTCACCTGCATTTTAAACAAGTTCATAAAAGTGTTGGTTAAAGTAGATGAAATCATTTCACCTGTTTTCGTGTGTATTTCTAGCTAATCAATTGGATGAACACTTTTGGCATCAAACTGAAAAGAAGTTTGCTTGTAATCTACAGGAGTTTTAGGCACTGTTGTCTGAGCTTCCAAAAATGCCATATGCATTTTTCCTTTTTCTGAATCAAAGGCAGAGAGAAGTATGCCTTGTACAGTTGCACTCTGCTTCCAACAACAATAAGATAAGATTAGAAAGGCAGAGAGAAGTATGCCTTTTGTAGTTGCACTCTACAGTATGAAAAAGAGCATAAGTGCTCTTTTTCACTATCTCATTCCTTATTTTAATCTCCCTGAATGTGTCAAAGATTGTCTCTTACTTTTCTCCAGTCACATTTGTAGATGATGAAACCTTAAGAGACTGTTGCCATTCTAAAATCAGAGTGGAAGGAAAAGATTTCCCGCCAGCTAGGGATGAGTTTGGAATGTCAATGATGTTGATGACTATTTGTTGCGGTGATCCTTTTTCTATGTCCATGTGCTTTCTGGGCTTCTTCTTGTATTTCATCTTGAATTCCCTCATAGAAGTATTAGTCCCTGGAGACTGATCTTCTCTCGGTCTTTTCCCTGTTATTCCCTATTCTTGTTATTTTCCTTTTTCTATTCCATCCTCAGCGGTCTTCTTTTCCTACTGTCTTGAAGTCTTTGCACTGGAATAAGAAATCACTTGTTCCCCATCCTCATGCAATGTGTCAGTCATCCACTCAATTTTGTTCACGTATTTTTCAATTTCAGACCTTTGAGTGTGAATATAGGTTGTTGACTTGTTTTCCACCCTCTTCTTGGAAATGATACCCCATGGGTCATAGGGCCATGTGAAACTGTGGGTGAAATTAATTTCTTCCAATATTTTATTTGCCTCCTCCCCTACCACTCTATTGTTACAAATGAAGGGACCAATCTAAGATTTGATCCTGAACTAGGACTTTTTCTTAGTTGCTACAAAATGCACTTCATCTGCATTAATCATATGTTTGATGTATGCAAGTGCAAATATCCTCTTGGGGAGGAAATTTGGTAGCTTATAAGGGGCCAAATCACAACCACACACTCTTAATTTAGTGTAATTTTGGTAGAAGTACCAATCACCTGTTCTAGCTTGGTCTGTCAATTGCATAATTCTTCTTATTTCTTCACTGATCCTAGGTTCTGCAGTCCCTCTGAGGAGGTTCATTGCTGGGTGAACAAACATTTCTACAAATGTATTGTTGCTAAAGTCCTTTTGGTATTTCATCACTAATGTTGTCTAGAAAATCACAAATTGGGGTTCACCTTCTTGATTCATCTTGCTTACAGTAAACTGGAACCTGTCTGCCTGAAAATAGACAAACATATACACCAAAATTGAGGGATAATGAAACACTTCCTCTATGAAGAAATTAACAAACTACTTATGAATGGCATCTGTTAAAAATTGGATGAAATTGAAAATGATAGAGGGCTTGGATTTTGTGGAAGGAATAGATAGGAAAGCTACGATATCTTCATCCATCCATCGATCTGAATAATAGCCAAGTAAATAAGAGAGAATAGTGACAATGTGTCTGGTTCTGTTAGGGAAAACAAAGGAGGAATAAGTAGGATTCTTGTTTGGAAAATGTGTTTGCTCAGTGATGAAAAATTCTAAGCTTTTGGCTCTCTTAGAAAAATCAAGCTTCTGATACATTTCAGTGAGAATCTCATGGGAAAAGAGATTAATTCATTCAGTAACAGGGGCTTGCATCATTTGCATAATGGACTTGGCATCAATGGTAAACAAAATATGTCATTGTTTAGAGAATCTTCGGTGAAATCACATAAATATTCTTCGGCGAATCTTTAGTTATAGAATTTACCTAATTTAACTAATTTCTAAGAATAATAGTAATTTAAATATATCTAGAATATTATTTGTAGTATTATTATTGGAATAATAAATTATTTAATTATTTAATAAATATAAATTATTAAATATATTAATTTAATTTCAATTGGACCATTAGGTTTAAATGATAAATTATAATAAAAATATTATTATTATTAAATAAATATATATGATATATACCAAGGATATTATTTTAATATGAATTAGTTAGGTTTTTGAATATATATATACAAGTACAAGTAACAAATGAATATTTTATTATATAATTTACCAAATTTAACTATTTTCTTAGAATAATAATAATTAAAAATATAACAAGAATATTATTGGTTTGACTTGGGTCATTAGGTCAAAATTAGCCGTTGGCAATATAGCCGTTGGAGTCTCTGCACATACTATTTAACAAGCTAAGCTGGATTGGATCTTCATCTTGTCCTGACGATGAACCACACTGGTTGGTTTGAAACACGTCGACAAAAGAATATTTATGTGATTTCGCCGAAGATTCTCTAAACAATGTTATGGATCATAGAAGTCTAAATTCCTTAAAATATGTCATGTTGGGGCCATCACTGCCCCTTGCTATGGATTATAGCATGAATGGCATTTCCTGATCAGTTCTGGGCAATTGTATATTTTAGGAAAAATGTAAAAAGGTAGATTAGTGTCCCAGAGGCCTATGTCATCCATCTCATCCAAAACTTTATCCTCCCACTAGCAATATATGTCGAACAAATCAAACTCTAAGAGTGTTTCATGTATCTTAAAATCCCTGCTTGCAAGTGGTAGGTGATCCAAATCTAATGGTGGGTGCACCATTGGATTAAATACTTCTTGTTCCCTTTTCTTGGGTGCCATGGTTATCCTCTGAAAAACTTCTGAAAATTGGATTGTGTTGAATCTATAACAGAAGGGGATAAGAAGAAGAAATAGGAATTCAGTGAGGGAGAAAGAAAAGGGATTATACAGAACTGGGATTCAAGAAAGGGAATATGTGATCACTGCAGAAAAATGAATCTTTCTGTAATTCTACTGCTGTTTTTGTATGCACTGTGCGCTCTCTGTGTATGTCTAGAGGGAAATGGATTACGCTTGCAAACAATTAGAACACACTAAAATTTGAAAATGGATATGAATTGGTGCTTTTATAGATTGGAGTGTTCCTGTTGGGTTGGATTGACTTCACACGGGTCCGTTGGTTAATGGACAAGGCAATTAAATGCACAACAGCAGGAATGGATGTGATAGGCAGATGGGATGGTTTGGCATCGTGAGGTGGCAGGAGTGACAAATGGTCACAACGGCGGAGTAGTTTAATTAACGACATAAACCATTTTTTTTTGGGGGGGGGGCTTGGGGAGTGGGTAAGCGGTATGAGAGGGGGGGTGAAAAATCATGGGAGCAAGACACATCAGTGGTTTGAAACCACTGATTTCGGACTCCCCCACCCCTTGGGATTAAATTTCAGAGGGTGAGGGGGGGCCAGAAAAGAGCATGAGTCATCAGATCGTGAGGGGTGAGCGAGGATTTGGTGAGAGATGGGGTTTAGGATAAGATGGGATGTGACGGGTGAGCACGTGGTGGGGTAGGGAAATAAAGAGGGGGTGGACTATAGGAAAAATGGGTATAGAGTAAGGTTAGGGGAAATAATATTGAAAAATAACATAATACCTTTCCCCCTTTAATTTCTTCTCCCGACCTTAGGAGAAATAATAGTATATGTCCTCCAACCTTAAAAGAACATTGATGCCTTTCCTTCTTTGGATTTTCCTTAGTCTACTTACCCTTATATTCTAGTCTATCATTTTTTTCTTTTTCATTTGAAGGGTGCACTTGGACTTGCAAACCCTTTCCCTTTTTATCTCTTTTTATCTCTTTTAAATTCTAACCTACTATTGAAGGCCCTGAAAATCGGGTCAAAAACAAGGGGGATACTCGCCCGGTCCAGACCTTGGTTGGCAGCTCCTTATCCGTTTGGTATAGCGGGTCCGACTGAGGATATGGGACCAGTTTCCCAATTCAGTGTGTGTGTGAGAAAGATGGGTATTTCTATTCTAAATGGAATACTTTTATCCTAATTCTAATCTAATGCTATGCTGTTGTATTCTAATAAACAGAAAAACATCAAAATTTATGCTAACCTGGGGTGTGATCTTTCTTCTATGCGATCTAAAAAGATTTCAAACAATAACTGGTAATAAAGATCATTCAGCTATTATAAGAAAAGAATTCAATAAAGATGAACTACTTCATATAATAAGTTAGACGAAACAGTTGTGAAAACTTATCGCATAAATGAGCTATTCATACACTAAGCATAAACAAATAGTTATCACCGTACAAAAGTGCCAAATGATAACTCAGGCATCCATGCTGTAATATACAAACAACTGAAAACTAAATATCACTTTAACGCATAAGCAGAAATGGTTAAGAGATAAAAGTACCATTTATAACTAGTCCTACTCATGAGCTTTAAGTGACAATTGATTTATCTCTCCTTGATTTAACATCCACTAAGAGTACAGAAGTGCAACATCAGTAGAAGATATCAAATGCAAATATCAAATAAACCCTGTTCCATTCATTCACCAAAACCTCCTCTGAGGGTGCAAAAGTGCATGTTTTAAGGACAAGTTTTTGATAAATTTCTGGACCCTTCTCTAAATGCATGAGAAGGGTTTAAATACTACTAACTAAATAACTTATTTACAGAACTTAAGGATTCGGTTTAAATGACCATCCTCTTTCTAAGAAAAACTATTTCTAAAATTAAATCTAATATCTAACTATTTCTAAATTTGCTCCTTAACGTCGCAAGCATTCAGTATTTTCCTGAGTGGAGTCGGCTGACTGCCTTCCATCTTTGGTTGAGTTAAGAAAACAGAATCGACAAGAGCTGGCATTATCCTCTCAGTAAAATTGATGATATACTTGAGAGTCATCCAATGACTATGTGACATTACCACGTATACCTGGTAATAATCCCATATCAACTTGGTTAACCCTTGGACTGCTTCTGCTTTTCCTTTAGTTTTCTGATTCCAGTTTGTTTCTATCGCTGCTTTCTTGCAATTTTCGGGGCTTACAGGTGACTGAGTAATTAGGAGCCTTCCTTCTCCAGCAAGTTTTCTCAGCGATGCGCGATTAATGCTAAGTGCTAATCGCGCATCGGAAACTACCTCTGTTTCTTGATCCGGGCTTCCCTGATGCGTTTTTTGCTTCTTGCTTCTTTTTCTCTTATTGGGTATAAAGCTCAAAATTTGTAAAAAAAGTGATTCTGTGAGCTCCTGACCCTGAGCATTAAACTATCTGTTTCTGTTATCGGCATCGTTCAGTACCCATTCAACCATGGTTGTATATGAGAAATCTGTGATGGATGCCTCAGAAGAGTTCTGCGGCTCTTTCTTTCCCTTAAGTGGATTAGGTGTGCCTTCCGAAATGGACATTGGAGTATTGTCTTTCCTCCTCATAGTTTTATGCATACTGCCTTGTATAACGCTTTGTCCTTTGTTCCTGTAGTTTACATTTGAGGTGGAAGTAATGATAAAAATAATGACAAGAAAACTTTAAATGCCGAAGATATGCAAAACATGCCACCTTACGTGAACTAGTTCTTCGAAAAACACAACACCATACTTCATTAACAACTGGCATTAACTCATTAATTTGCATTAAAATGCATGACCAGTTCTTGGCTTAAAGTTTTTTTTCTCGAATAATGAGCCAGAACCAATTGTGATGGAGAGGTCCTGCGATTTTGCTTTGCGATATCGCAGATCGATGTATCACAATATCGCAATTTCATCGTGTTGTTCTATCGCAAGGTCACAGTATCGCAATATTGCAATATCACAATATCGCAGATCACTTAATCGTTATAATCCTTATGTGTAATTCACGTGATTTTTTGCGATGCACGATATGCGATATCACATATCGGCGATTTTAAAGTTTTTCAATGTGAGTGTTTCTTTAATGTATGCGATGCGATGAAGTTTCGTGTCGTAATCTCGCGTTTTTATCAGTTTAACTCATTAGAAGGTACCCTATCATTCTTTGTGCGATGCAATATCTCTTAAGGAGTGAATTTACTTTCTCCATTATGAAACTTAGGTTTTTAGATTCTTCAAAGGTATTTTCCTAAGTCCATGATGTTGTAAGTTTCATCTAAAAGGAAATATAACACTAATTGATTTTTTATTTTTTTATTTTTTACTGAGGGTCCCCACTTATTTAGTATTAGCAATAACACTTCATAAGGAGGGGGGTTGTTGGTGGCCACAAAAATTGGCGATTCACTTGGAAGAACCAGTTATCTCTGTGTTTCTATTGAATTTTTTCAGCTTCCAAAATAGAATTTTTTTCAGAAAATTAAACTTTTTTATGGAAAGATAAAGTACATTATGCTCTAACCTGTCAATGACATTTTGTTTCAGCTATTTTCAACTTTGATTATCTGCTCCCTCAAGTTAGTCCTTGTGTTTAGATCAGTCATTACTTGGTCTGTAAAGATAAAACAAAGTCTTCTTTGTAAACCAGCTTTAAATATGCTCATTTGTTGTAGGTAGAGCCTCTGCTGCCAGCAGGCGTTTATAGCCTCAACATGGTTACCTGTTACCCAGCAATGATCCTGTATCCTACTTAAAGAAACCTACAACTCTCAAAGAAGAATCCACATCCACACTTATTGTTTTGATTTTCTTTTTATTCTTGAAGAACAATGTCTTGGTTTGATAGCCAATTTATGACACAGTCATTCACTTGATTTATAACTTTGCTGAACAAGCTAGCTCATGATGAGACCCCTTGCCTCTTGATTGTAACAATCTTGAGTCATTGCCCTGTTGTGGTATGAAGTATTTGGCAAAGTCAACAAGTTATAATATCTGTGATTATGATAAGCCGGCTCGTGATGCGACCTCTCATTCTTCAAGATGAAGTGTATCCTTGGATTGTTCCTCTGAAAGTTGTGATTTCCTTGGCAGGAAGGAAGTCATTTTTTCCTTTAGATAGCTCTGGATGACAATGATAGAGTTTTTGGAAGTAGCTGTTCTACAAAGAATCTTTATTTTGTTATTGATACCTTTCATTGCACTGATATAAAACAATTTCTTCACTAAAGGTTATTTTCATCAAACTTTATGAAGTTGAAACTAGTGTCATATCTAGGTTAGAGTCTTTAACTGTATCTTTCAATAATAAAGATCAATTTCCAAAGATTGCTATTTATACAAGCGAAAAATCAAAATCTGAAAGAGAGTTGATGTCTTTTTTGTAAATGCCTAATGTAACCATTCATAACTAGTTTTATTATAAAAAAGAAAAACTATTACTCTACAAAAATAGAAGAATAATCTTCTATGGAAAATATTTCTTAAGAATTTGTCCATTGACAGGCAAAGAGTCTCTTTTACCTGCTAAATCCTGTAACACAAATGTCAATGGACCTAAGACTTCTACAATTTGGAAAGGACCAAGCCACATTCTTTGAAATTTTGTATGTTTCCCCTTTTCTTCATGTGCCTTGTCCCATTTTAAAACTAAGTCTCCCATCTGAAAATCTTTCTGGTCATTATATTTGAATCAAAAGAGGATTTTACTAGTGCTTGATGATGAGCATGCGTTTTCTTAGCTTGTTCTCGTTGTTATTCTAATTTGATTATTTCCATTTGTCTTAGGTGTAACGAGGAAGTTGGTACTTCATCAATGTATTGAACTAGAGACAAAGAAGGAATTGCTAAATGAGTAGGAAGAACCACTTCTCTCCCATAAACTAAATTAAAGGGAGAAGTGCTGATGGAAGCTTTTCTCGTTATTTGGTCTGCCCATAAAGCGTATATTAAGGATTTATGCCAATTTTTATGATTTTGGTCTACTGTTCTTTTGATAATCATGATTAGGTTTTTATTTGTAGACTCGTCTAACCCATTGCCCTGTGGATAATAATTGGCCGAATATTTAAGTTTGAATCCTCTTTTAAGTGCAAATTCAATCATTGCATTTCTAGAAAAGTATGATGCATTATCGAACATTAAAGCGGAAGGTAATCCAAACCTGGTGATTATAAATTGATCTATGAACTCAATGATATTTTCAACATTAGCCGTCTTGAGTGGAACTGCTTCTACCCACTTAGTAAAATAATTTGTTGCTGTAAGGATATATCTATGCTGCTTGGAAGAGTGAGGAACGATCTCACCTATTATGTCCAATCCCCACTGACTGAAGGGTTTCTCGATGTTAATTGGTTGCAGTGGTAAGGATGGCTTCTTTTGTCTCCCAACAATAGTTTGGCAGACTTGACATTTCCTCACGTAACTGTGCGAGTCTTTGAATAACGTGGGCCAGTAATACCCTGCGCGCAAGATTTTATGTGCAGTAGCATCT
>APFE031653670.1:9680-53164 GCA_000404065.3 Pinus taeda
TAAAATTAATAAACATAGTAAGTAAATAATAAAATCAATTAAGTTATAAGCCTATTAATCAGTTAATTAAAAAATAAAATAAATAAATAAATAAATATATAAAATCATAATAAATAAATTAAATAAAGAATAATTAATTAAATGAAAATCTAGCCGACCTATTTTCTTACATCTTTTCTTCAATTTCCTATATATATAACCTAAATCTAGCTCCTGGATACATCATTAAGATCTAAAGAATATCTATTGACGCATCCCCTAATGATGGACTCACTTGGTAGTCTGAAACGTTGGGTTCACTAAAACTCTATAATAGGTCATTCCTCCTATCTAATAAACAACACACTATTTTAAATAGGAATGAGTGTAGGAATGAGAATCCTGAATAGATGTGGGCATCATTATTTTCTTACAACTTCTCCCATAAAGGATTGTATTCTCCATCATAAATTCATCAACTTTAAAGATGTAAACCAAAACAAAGAATAGGGTAAAAGATAAGCCAAGGGTTGCATGTTACTACATCTTTACTTCTACAAAAAATTAGCTGCATCATTTTGAAGTTATAAAACAAGTTTATTCAGGAACAAACAAAATAAAAAGAAATAAAACAAGAAAAAATGAAAATATAAAACATGCATGTTATATGGGATTTACAATTGTGGATAAAAGTATCTCCCATAGGCCAGTGGCTAACCTAGAACAATAGAGAGACAAGGAACCCAATGATTTTCCTTAAAGTAAATAGATGATGGAGTGAGTCCTACCTAGAATACTTTGCACACTTCACTCCTTCTTTATCTTGGAAGCTCCAATTCCAGCTCTGAATGCCAAATCACAACCTGCATAATCATATAACACAAGACACGAAATTACGAGATCTATGTAGTATCATCTAAATACTTCAATCAATAGATCAACATGATATTGAAATATATGAAATAACAACATAACATATAGGAAAATAATGAATTATTTGCATTAATTTAAATGGAAGGAGATTGCAACCATAAATAACAGTTGATCTTGTAGAAGAGGTCCTCCAAGTTATTACTTTGTCCTTTCCTTTTCACCATATGCATCTCCAGTCACCCTAAGTGCATGAGATAATAACCACTCGTTGCAGCAACATAAGGGAATAATCATTCTAAAAACTCCAATGCCCAAGCAAATAGAACGTGGAGAATATATAGACAAGTAGGCTAATTTCAGAGTTCTTATCCAATTAAAAATCTAGCATTTGAGATGCACCATTGAAGGAGGGATAGGATGAAATGACAAGTGGTGAAAGCTCCAAAGTAGGGTAGGATTGGATCTGAATGTTTTATCAAAGGTAAGTAGTTAAAATAACTTCTAGAAAATCTTAGAAGGGGAATCTTGCAAAATATTGATCATTCTTTTAGATTTCTAGAACCAACGCAAATAAAACGCGGAAAAACCTGCTCGTGACCAACACAAGCCATAGTGGAGAAAGATGTAGGTGATCGCAACCCTAGTAGGCATACAAGGAGAGTTGGTCCCTAAACTGGATCAGATGATGTAGTTTAGGGTTAAAATTTTGGGGGATGAAGGTAACATTCTGAGGGCTTTATGTAAGATGGTGACAAGGGGGAATATGATGTTGATTGATCCCATTATGAGGCTCATTGATCTAATGTGACAAAATGGCCTATAATAGAATTCACCCTAAAGTGAAAAATCAAAGATGGTGACTTATGAATGAAGTTCTTTACCTTGTGACAAGTCAGGATCAAGGACAACTAGTGAGATTCATCTATTAAAACACATGTACAACATGACATATTTGTTTTTTTAGGGAGGCATAACCATCCTTAGCTCATAAGCTCGCATAACATGTATAATGATCAAAATATGCGTCCATAGATGCAACTAGTGGACTCATGACTAGATAATTGTTTATATGATCACGACCATCATACCTTATGATCTTTGTATAACTCCTAAAATCGCAACCCAGATGGATGAAACTAGATGTCGGTTCTTCTATCTCATTCACATGACCAACCAATGTACAAGTCTAACCATGTGAATCAATGAGCTAGAGTCGAACATGGTAGACACCATTTGATTACTGCCTGATGATGTAAGTAATTCATAGATGTTAGAGAAACTAACAATGATGTTAATGGATATTAAAGTACTATGGTAGAATTCGTATGGTGTGAGTAAATGAGTTGATCTCGAACACCACACAAAACCTTTCGGTTGAAGGCAATTGATGTAAACATGTAGCTGAGAGAGAGGAAATTTTCCATTGATTTATGCAACTACCAAGGTACCAAAGGTGTGTCTCTAAGTCAACATCCTGGATGATGTGTTCATGTCGACAGTGTAGGTTTTAACCTCATATGAAAATTACCTACAAACAAACTCTTAAAAGTAGAAAATAAACAATGGCAAGAGCGTAAAACATAAAATTGATATACACAGGTATTTTCCCCTGGATACCAAAACTAGGAGTACTAGATTTATTTTTCATTATATACTTTTCAATCTTAGCATACATATATATACATTCTTAAGAAGCCATAAACCCCAATCCATTAACCCTAGATTAGAACATAACTGTATCTCCCTTGACCAGATCTACAAAATACCATGGACAGAAAACAATCATGCCCAAAACCATGGCCAAACTCCATGCACAAAATCATATGTAAGTCTACCCATCTAATATAGGGTCCAAAAAAATATCTCCTAGCATGCTACCCCACACCCTGTCCAGGTGGACTTCCACCTCCTTGCATACCCCCCGATAGGGGGGGAAAACTGCCCCACTTGTGACCCCCCTATTGCGCCTAGCACAACGTACAAGATGAGCTACCACCCCGTGCCTGTGGGATAGTCGTGGAAAGAATATAACAAGCACTCAACAAATAGGAAGCTACCTATCATAGGAGGGTCTTCATGTATCCCGCATCAACGACATGAAAGGGGTATCATGATTGAGACAGAATGATGCTAACATGGAACTAGATCGAGAAAGGAATACATGAAATAAAAGCTTATGAGTTATTGTAATAGAGATCAACTAAATGAATTCTCTTGAACACATCGGTGACACTAAATGGAGTTGGTAGCATTGACCCAAAACCAAAATGGAGGCTCTAAAAATGATATGATAACCAACATAAAAGCATATTGCCCAACCCAATAGCGATAGAGATGAAGTGGAAGAGTGTCATGTTCAAGAGTGACTCACTCCCATTAGAAAAATGGAATCCCTTGTTTTCCCAATTTCCCCAACCTAATTGGTCAATAACTCTTTATCTTTTAACACAGTTGATGAAGATAACATATGCCTTATTTGTAAGCTCATCCTTTAGATGAATCGCTCTGAGTATATTTAATGAACCCTGAGAAGGAGTTGTTCAACCCCATCGTGATCAATGCGTCCATCATTGTTTGATGTTTTAACATGTCTAGTGAAGCTAAAACTCGACACCTTTTCCTTGTTTAGAGAGTTTGAAAAAAGAGGCAAAAAATAAAAATCCAAATGTCCCCTTTCATAGGTAGTCCCTTAGGCCCGAAAATGTATAAAAGAATACCCAAGAGAAAATTTTAGCCATGTTTGAATAAGGTATTCCTTTTTCATAAATAATCCATCTCATTCTAGAAAATGGTTAAACTTATATTGAGTAGACATATTTTCATTTACTTTTACAAGATTGAAAAGACAAGTTCTCGACAATCTTTTCATATTTTGAGAGTTTGAAAAGAGTTGAAAGAGAACTCCTCCTAGAGGAATGAGTGGTATAAAGGGTATCAACTAGTTACAAACATGGTGGAACTTCCCAAAACACGTAAGTTCAAGAGGCTAGCTAATGAGACCACTCATTGGAGTTGTTCATCAAGAAAGGGTAAAACAACCACGTGAAAGTGTATCAGTGACCAAGAAGATGGTGAAAATGGAATGAAAAAACTAGGACTTATTTGGAAGAAAACAAGCTGGTAAAAATGGAAATCAATTGGGATAAAATGAGAATGGTTTCATATTTACAAAATCTTGAAACAAAGAAAAACATATGCTTGAAATAAGGTTGCATGGCACAAGAATAATAACTCAATTTGAGGTACATTCCCCCCAAACTTCATTTCTTTCACCTAAGTAGACTATCAGTTACAAATGGGTGGATGAAATGGAGGTTCATCTACAAGATCAGGTGAAATATTCAACTGGTAATTTACGAGATCTAACCAAACACTTGAAATAGAAGGGGATTTGTTTCATTTTTTAAGAAGCTTGACACAGGAAAAGAACTATGATCATGAAACCTTGTTTCTTTTCTTAATGAGATTCACATAACACAAGGAACGCTGGTCAAGGAACCTTGTTTCATTTTTTAAGGATCTTGAGGCAAGAAAATGAACTCTGCTCGAAGACCTTGTTTCATTTTTTACGAGCTTGACACAAGAAAATGAACTTTGCTATGGAAGCTTGTTTCAATTTTTAAGGAGCTTGAGACGCGACAGAGAAATTTTATCCAAAATCAGATCATGACCTCCAAGAGATCATGGCTTCCAAGAGGTTCTCATTAGATGGGAGAATAATGCTCTCGAAGGGATCAAAGGATCCAATGGAAAGATAATACTCCAATTCCCCCAGTAAATCATTCACCATATCACCTACCAGATCTAGGTCAAAAGACATTGAGAAGATAGTGAAATCCTCATCTTCAATAGTAGGTATGTGAAAGGGATATGTTGGCACATAATTAACCTATGGCAGAGGAGATACCACTTGCATATAAGGACCATTTATGGAAGATTTTTGATTGGGAGTCAAATTAGGACCAATGAATGAAAGCTGGTAAATGGTGACAGTTATTCCTTCATGTGGGAAACACATCACACAAAACAGTGAAGAGATCAGAGCTCCCATGAAATAATCAGTCATGCCTAAGGAGTAAATTAAAATCCAAAGGGACTTGGACTACCATCACATTGATATAGATAGTATTTACTCCCTAAGTAATAGGAAACTTAGGAAGGATCCCTAACGACTTATTGGTTACTCTATTAAAAGCCAACATATTTCTGGTAATGGTCATAGGATGTGGAGAACCTAATTCTTGCCAAGTAGTTGACGAAAAAATACTAACATATGCACCTTCATCTATGATTTTTCTAAGTATGACCACAATATAAGACTGTACTATGACCTTGAAGAGCATGTAAGGGGGAAGACGATATCTTGTCAGTCGAATTCAACCAAAGGAAGTGACCATAATACTTGGAGGGGGTATTGTGGTAATGGGAGAACTACCCCCTTGTGTTATCAGAATAAGATAAATTCTCTCCATTGTTGTGGGAATGGGAGCATTTATGCAATGTGTTGTGGGAATGGAAGAACTATCCCAAGTTGATTGGAATCTAAATAAATAAGAAGAACCTAAGTGGTATGAAGTTCACTCTCTATAGGCAAAGTACAATCGACTGAAGGTGGAATTAGGTTAACAATTTTCTCAACCAATAGTTGGTCAGGAGTGGACTCATGGGACTCATGTTTAGAAAGGGTTGGATTGATTGGATTCATATTCTAACCTATCACTATATTAACTAGTGGAGGATTGGCAGAAGGCTTCTAGTAACCAACTGAAAGTCGTGGCTAAGAATTTGTAAGGTTTTCCAAAACTTTTGAGGCTTCATCCATATAATAAAAAGGTTGAACAGGATGACTTCATTCACATACCTTATAGGGAAATTTCACTTTACCATTTTTCCCATGGACCTTAATATCACTATTTCAGGTTTTATCCTTAGCATGATCTCTACAGGCTGATGCAAATGGTCAATGTGAGCTTGTGTACCACACTTGTAAGACCTTGGGAATACTAAGAAAATATCTGAGAAGGTGGTCACCCTTACATAACATGCCAGGGAATTTAACTTTGTGGGGCTGATTGGAAGATTTTCCATAGTAGTTACATCTGTGGCAATGGTTGCTTGGTTGCCCGCTCACTTATTTTTCTTCTTCTTTGTCATCCTTTTCTTCTTTTTCTTAGCTTCCTAGTTAGTAGAATCAAGAATTTCACCAGGTGAAGAGGAAGAAAGGGATGAAAAACCAATAGATGAAGAAGGAAATGTGTCAATTTTAGGATCAGCATGACATTGATATTGTTTAGGTGGAGGAGAACCTGGTTGAGAAGCAGTTTTGGACATTTAGAACCATCAGGGTTGAAAATAAAAAAAATGGAAAACCAATGGTGAATCCAAGAACGGACAACATTTCTATATAAGGAGCACCAATATTTCCAAAAGAAGGAAAAATACGAGGATTCTTGTTAGAGGGGTTCCCTTGACTGGTAGAATCCGGAACTATTGCCATTAGTCTCAACCTAAGGTCCACTGAGGAGTCATCCTATAGGGAGTATGTTATTGTATGATCAGTTAATTGATTTTAGAAATGAACAACACAAAATAAAACAAAGTGGTAAACTAGGAAAAATATTTACTAAGCAACCTTGAACTGCAATATACACCTTGGTGAACCAAGGACTTAACATGCATGCAAAAAATCTCCCTAAATGTTATGTTTGGCGTATCATAGTATACAAGTCAACTGACTTAGTTACCTATGATTGGATATAAACCTATAGGGGACACCAAAAATATACTTGACAGTATGTGGTGGTGCAGTTTGTAGTGGTGTTGTCTAATGCATAACCATTCAATGAGAGTGTTCCCATATACTTTTCATGCATGGGCCATCATTTAAAATACACGAAGGTACATGGAGAACAATCCTATAAACTTGCATACCTACAAGTGTATTTCACCCCCAGGATGCAATGCTGACAAATAAAGACAACTCCTACGTTTAACAACGTCGGAACACGTCTCTAGCCTAGACCTCTATGTGTTCACATTAAGTTTCAAATGCTCCTTAGGTTAATTGAGATGAATTTTAGAATTGATCATGAATTAAATTTAAGTTTCACGGCTCAAAACTCGATGTCACTTGAAAACACCTATGATGCAACTAATATGACAAAAAAAACTCTTTTCCCTTTCGATGAAATTATCATGTGTAGGGAAGAGGTACAAACAATGATGCAACAATAAAATATGTAACCAACAAGAGCTTCCTAACTAGATATTTCAATTTCACTATTCCAATCCTATTCAAAGGGTTAAAGGATGGCAAACCATGCAATATAATATATGCGTGATTCCCCTAAAAACTATGCAAATGCATCATGTTGTGAAAATGAGAATTATAACTATGCAAATGTGATGTATGCAAGAGAATTATTCAAAACAAACATAAGTGGATTCCAATGAAATCAAATGTAACCTCAGTTTTCATGAACAGAGGGCTCAATCTAAAATTGGGTTTAAAATTCAAAAATGAGAAGAAATGTCACTCAAAGGTGATTAACACTCGTACACAATTCACCCCCCCCAGTAATTGAGGGGGTATTTTGTTTACAAAAATGAAAGCAAAAATATGCAATTTCACACTAGGGAATTCAAATTTCACACCCTACATGCAATTACAAAGATTTTTCTTTTAAAACCAATTATTTTTTTTAAATGAAGAAACCTAAGCTGAAAATGTTTAATTACTAATTCAATTACTCTTTTCACAATGAGGAATAAAACAAAAATTCATCCAAGCGATCAACAATAAAAGGAAAACATTTTGCAAGCAAGAAAATGATAATAAAAAATAAAAATCAAAACCAATTCTTACCAAAGGAAAAAAAATAAATGAAAACCAAATGGAGGATTTAGATAGCCCGCAAGATATTCAAGACTCAGCGACTTTTAGATGGAAGTTGGTTGACCAGAGAGAAGCTCAAGAACCAAGACAAAATCTGTACAAAAACAGAGATAAATGATGGTGCAAAGGAGGCCCCATTTCATTGCAACATTGGTATAGACAGGACCTGGGTGAGGAGGAACACTTTATGAGAGGTACTTAGGGAGTGTTGGGCTTGGGAAAGAGGATTTCGAAACAAAAATTGAAAAAAACTCAATGGAATCACTTCCTAGGCTTGTTCTTGGTTGGGTAATATAATAAAGGTCTGTCAGGGAGGTAATCAAACAAAATGGACAAGAAAATCACCAAGAGAATACTTCGTTCCCCACTATGGTTGCCAATTTATTATACAAGATTTATGATTGTGGATAAAAGTATCTCCCCTAGGCTGGTGGATAACCTATAACAATAGAGAGACAAGGAACCCAATGATTTTCCTTAAAGTAAATAGATGACGGAGTGAGGCATTCCTAGAATCCTTTCCACACTTCACTCCTTCTTTAGCATGGAAGCTCCAATTTTAGCTCTGAATGCCAAATTATATTGTGCACAGTTAGGTAACAAAAGACATGAAACTAAGAGATCTATGAAGTATCATCTAAATTCAATAGATCAACATGGAATTGAGATATATGAAATAACAACATCACATATAGGAGTACAATAAATTCTTTGCATTAATATAATGAAAGGAGATTACAACTGTAAGTAGCAGTTGATCTTGTAGAAGAGTTCCTCCAGGTTGTCTACTTGTCCTTTCCTTGTCGCAATATGTACCTCCAATCACCCTAAGTGCATGAGATAATAACCACTCATTCTAGTAGCATAAGGGAAAATTCACTCTCCAAAAGCCAGCCCCAAAACATATAGAAGGCTAGAAATATAGAGAGAAGTAGAGTAAGTTCGAATTCTTGTCCTATTACCAATATAGGGTTTAAGATCCACCTTTGATGGAGGGATGAGATCAAACGATAAGCAGTGAACATTCCGAAGTAGGGTAGGATAGGATTTGAATGTTTTATCAAAAGTAAGTAGTTACAAGTTATGGAAACTCTTAGAAGGGGAAGATTCCAGAATCTCAATCATTCTCTTAGATTTCTAGAACAAACAGAGGTGAGAATGGTAGCAACTTGTTGGTGACTAACACAGACCATAATGGATCAACTTGTAGGTGATTGCGTCCCAGTAGGCATATAAGGAGCATTGGTCCTGAAACTGGCTCAAATGATGCAATTTACGGCTGAAATTATGGGGAATGAAGGGAACATGCTTAGGGATTGCTACAAGATGGTTATAAGGGGGAATATGATGTCGATTGATCTCGTTTGGAGGCTCACTGATTAGATGTGAAAAAATGGCCTATAACAATGCATCCAATGCATTTATCTAAATGCAACATATCCTATCCTAAAGCCAAACAACATAGGATTGGGTCATGTAAAATGGAACCCCCAATGAAACTAGAGATGCTTCTCTTGGCCTTTGGGTTGAAGGATATGATTGTGTATCACGAAAATAAAGTGCATTACAATGAAAAGGAAAAATTGTAATCATTAGGTCTATGGCCATACAAGACTCGATAGGGTGGATGCAAGTACATGCCATGAGACATGGGTCCAAAAATATAATATTCTTCTAAAGATTTTGCAATCAGATGATGGAAACAATTTTTTTGGAATCTTTGTCAAGTGAGACTAAAAAAAGGTAGAACTTTATCATAAGTGACATTAACAGGCTGATCACAATCCATGTTGTCATGTGAGTGAGATTATTTCATGGATGATGTAAAATATTCATTAATATCCATCTTTGTTTCCACATCACAGATCAAAGAGTTGCTTCAAGTGGGACATAGTAGTGGAGGTTCAATAATCAATCTAAAATTTGTTCCTTGAGGATTGATAAATTTTATGTGAAGAAAATGAGAATCCCTCAAGATAGAGTTGACAACCCACATGATGAAATTGACGAAAAAGTTGTTCAGAAGAACCATGAACTGATTGAAATCGCAAATAAAGTCATGGTGCCATGAACCTAACATAACCATCAACACAGGCTAAACTATCCTACTAAGCTAAATTAACTTTGAATTTAGAGAAATCACGCAAAATTTCTTACCAAAACAAGAGTCGTTTTTCAGATCATGAGATTCAAAAGAGACTTGAGCTCGATTAGATAGATTCTTAAGTTTACTGCAAAAATATTCAATGACAAGCATCTCATCTTCTTTGCTAAAAAGATTTATATCCAAAAGAAAATATTCGATAATCACAATAGACTCCATTTTAAATTCCAGCAAATCTAAGTATGATTGTAGGAACAAGAATTAACCCATGTTACTCAAACAATCATTACCGTATACGTAAGAGAAAAGGAAATCATTAGGGTCACGGTTATCTAAGGATTCAATTCAATTAATGGGTAAAGGATCAACTGCTGAGATAGCAAACTGATCTTCTTATTTAATGATCAGTTGAAGTTTAATACATGGGACATCATAAGGGGGGTTACATGGGACAAAAGGCATGTCCACTTCTTCGTCAAGCTATTGAAATGTTTCTTGATCATGAGGACATAATGAATCAGATTCAAAATATTTTCTTGAAATTTTGAACTACGAAAAAAAAATTTCATCTAAGAACTTCCAAACCACATCCTCATCTAGAAATTCATAACAAAATGGATAAATCAGTCAGCAAAATATTTATTCAATCCATTCGATCCCATTCTAAGTCGATCAATTTCACTTAGAACGTTGCGATATTCATAATTGTTGAAAATATGATGAAATTTGTTAACCAAATTCTTGAAAGATAAAATATAAGTAGTGAGTAGAGAATATCATCATTGTTTTCCCTGACCATCCAATATAAGGGTAATCAATTGCACAAGAATTTCTTCAAAATAAATGCCACTTGAAAAAAAAAAAGAATGAATTTGATTAATTTATCAAGGACATTCATCGCACCATTTCCATCAAATTTAAAATGTGATAAGTTATGTAAAATATGTATGTGGATTAAAATATCTAAAGCTTCAGAAAAAAACCCTTGGGATTACAATTTGGGATGAAGCCATTAAAGATAAGCGATTTGAACAAACTTCACAAGATTAGGTTGTAATTTGTCCCTCCTTCTAGTGCCAAAAATATGTTAACCTTGTCGAATGCTAGCAACATTGTAAGGGGATCTCCCCAATATGAAGTACCAACTAGAGATCACACCGTTTGGTGTAGTAGTCCCATTCAGTCATACACTCTCACCACCATTGAAAAGGTTTCAAATATACTTGGTTATTATTACACACAAGATAATGCAATACCTCTTTAAGGCCGCAGGAATGTGAGCTTTGTGAGACACCCAATGTAAGGTGTACGAGGGAGACTTCCATGTCTAGTAACTAGAATGAACCACTACTTAGAAAAGTAATACTACTATCCTAAAGGGGGATGCGAGAAAGGAATAGAAGGGCTTCTTATTACCTACATATTATTCCACATAATAAAAAACAATCATTAAATAATAACAACACTTAATCATAATAACCATCGCTAAAAATGAATTAGTTTTTTAAATTAGTATGTGATAAAAGTAACATATACCATAAACATAATAAGAATAGTTCTAATATATCTATGAGACATGTATAAAGAAGTGCCAACTCATTGAGATTCTAATTAAGGATGAAATATCCTAAGTACATTACTACACAAATGAAATAGTATATAAAATAGTGGAACATCAAGCCACAAATTTCTTCTCCAAAGACTGATCTATCTCCTATGTATTACAAGAGAAGGCAAGGAAAGACTCCAAGAATTGAAGACCCTTTTTTGGAGTTATGAGGAGATATATAGTACAAATAACAACAAACATTGGTCTTCCTCATGACACTTCAACTCCTATGATTATTCATATTCTACGCATGACTTATTACATTCCATATTTGGCTATTCACATTCCACATGTGTCCCTAGGGCTTACTTACATACCAGTTATTACATAAGAAAAATTACACATGAGATGGTGGCTATATAAGACAAAATTGATAATGGGACAAATTCTCATCAAATTAATAAGTCATTGGATTCTTCATGGAGCTTGTTTGTAATGTAAGCATTCCATGGCCTAAACTCTGTTGAGATCCATTTGACCTAAAGTAGAAAGACTCCTATGTAGTGCATATTCACCTCTAGTGCATCAATCAATGTTTTCTTGGAGTTAGAATGTACAGCATTCCATAGCCATGGAAGTCTCATACGAGGTGTGACTAGTGTGATGGCGTAAAGTAGTATAGTGTCTTTGCTAACCTCCAAGCCTTCTTTTTATTTTCCTTTCTTGACATGTTCGATGTATTACGAGATCTCATAGAAGATAATTTTTATGCTTCATATTGCTTCAATTATTCCTAGTGGAGGCATCCCATTCTTCTGTGTTAGAAAGTGAAAACCATTATGCAGTGGACTCTAAGAAAAGATGGTACTAATAAACTCTTCTCCAAGAAGAATGTAGCTCTAATGGTGGAGTTTCAACTGACCTCTATCTATCATGGATGAAATCTTATCTTTGTTTTCCAGATGTTAGGGAGCATCTGAATACTTGGCAGCCCACTCTTGAATATGATCAATTTCTTTAATTCTTACCTTTAGGAGTTTCACAACTTCTTTTTCTTTCTCTTCTTTTCCAATGAGAGGAGCCACCACCTATTGTAGAATATCATCTCATCATATAACCACTCCATGGTGTCATCCATTGGCCCCAGTTCCTTCTGCATGGATGACTATCATTCAAAAGTGTTGAAGGTCAGTGATGATAACCATTGATTATCTATCATAAGATTTTCTTCATGTTGCTTCACTGCAACAAGTTCTCTTCTCAATCTGCCATTCTCATTCAATAAGTATTCAAATTTTTCATGTTCTGCTATAGTGAAAGTAACATTTGCTTCCACGATTGTTTTCGGATACGTTCTGGTGTTAGAGGCTATCACCTTCTCTATAGAAACTAAGACTGAATCCTAAGGATCCTTCAGGAAGTATCCATGCCTCTATTTCACGATCCTCTTCTTAAGTCAATCAAATGTTAAATTGCACACATCCATGACTCTAGTTGCTGGTAGAGATGTTTTCCCCATTTCTCTTAATGGAAGATGACCATCCATGAGGGGTGTTTCCTGTGGAAAACCTGATTCATTGTCCACGGGTTGGATGGTAACTTCCTCCTCCAAAACTTCCTCTTTAATCTCCTAACTCAACTACTCTTCTTCCAGTTTGTGTGTTGCTTCTTCCTCCTAGGACTTCCTTTTCTCTCCTATTCTATTGTTATATTATCCTCTTCTTCTTCTTGTTTCTTATCAAACAACACACCTTGCTTCCTCTTCTTCTCTTACTCTAATTTTGTCCTTTCCTTTTCTGCTTAAATGACTCCTGCATTCAATGGACTGACTTTCCATTTCCTGCTACTCTCACCTATCACATTATAACTAATCCTCTCCTTAGGAGATATTTCCCTTGCTTAAGTGGTTATATTTTTCCTCCCATACCTACAAGTATTGAACTAGTGAATATTGGTCTGAAATGGTCATCATCCCTAGATTTTCCTTCACGTTTGCATTGCATCAATTCTTCAACTTCTCATCTTATGTTCTGCACATTGATGAATACCCCGTGTTGAGACCAATCCTTACATAATGTTTCCAGCACACACTCAAGGGATTATATCCATGAAATTCATTAGTGGCAAAGTGTAAGTGGTCAGAAATCTATACTTTTGTATTTTTTTTCCTTGTGGATCTTTAGCTCATATAACCCACTCCTCAAAGGGAATCTTGGCTGGGGGATTTCTTCCTCCTTTGAAGAACTCATGAAAATCCATGGTCCAACTGATTTTCTAGTTCCTCCATGGCCACCTTATCAGTAACATATCACGACACGAGATGAGGGGATATATAACAACCAAAACATATCTATGTAACCTTAGGATTTGCAAACCAATCTACGATATCTCGTAGTGACTCCTTCACCTAATCAGTTAGGCAAGGAGTATCGATCTCGAATATCATCTGAAAGATAACTGCGAAAAAGTGCTCAACCAATTTTTCATATGCATCTATGAGGTTTGATTATAATAATACTCTGCATTGGAAGTAAACTATAAGCTTCTCCTAAAGAGTCTAGTTCTAGTACAATGCTAGAAAAGTATATTTTACACAAATTACATCAAAATGAAATGTGGACATGTAGAATTATGGTTCCTTGTTTGCCCTCAAAGATTCTTTTTCTTTCCTAACATGACTTGAAAACTCAAATGGTAATATATTTTCCCAATTGACTACTCTACCATGGATTACCACCATATTGGGCAGATATATCCAATTCTCCTCAAACACCTCAGCATTCTTGCACCCATGCAACCAAAAGCTCATGGATATCAAATAATGATATATTTGTCTTAGAATATTATTCGGATAGACTACGGATGGGTGATGGAGAAACTTTGTAGGATCCTCACACCATGATTTAATATTGTCACTTTTGTCGAGGTTGGTCCATCTCATGTACAAATTATCATTCACATATTTTGTGGGCATAAGCATCTTGTAGTATGTTTTCATGTCTTTTCCATAATAAGTGTCGATCTAACCACCCCTCTCACACTGAAGCACTACATGAGATTCATCCATATGTGTAAAGATCCACTCAATCACTTTTGTAAAATGGATGACCATGAATTTGCATATGATATTATGCATCCTAGATTTATTAATATTGATAATACTTCCAAGTCTTCCAAGTTTCAAACAAAGACATTTCTACATTAACGTGTTGTATATATCTCTCCATGTGACCTTAGCAAACTTATCAACCGAACACTATGTGTATATATAAATGAGGATGGTTGTATTAGTAACTTCAACGGTTCATAAGTGCTTGCTTCTAATACTTCCTTAGAGTTCACCTTACACGAAGACATGGATAAAATAAATGATGATAGGATGATAATACTTGTAGCTTGAACACATTTTTGTGGCAACACAATCATAATGACTAAATTAGCTTAATGCAATCTACTTCTACAACAATATATCATAAATCATGTACAAAGAGTAATCATATGTAATTGAACATGAAAATATATCAACGAAGGTAGAAAATCACTTAAGTACATGAGAAAATTGGCATGTAAACTAGGAGGATGCACTTTCAAAGAATGAACGAAGGTCAACGGTCATTCAAGACTTTCAAGTGCACTCATGCGCTCAAGCAGGGGAAGGAAATCATCAAGGGTGCACTAGTGCACTCCAAAGGGTTGCAAGCGTGGGTTGTAGGGCCTTCAAGCCTTCACATTCTGCCCATGTTCTAAATGAGAGAGAAAGAGAGAGTGCACTGGTGCACTCCAAAAGGACCAAGGAACATGAAGGAAAATAATGGAAAATTGAAGAAATTATAGGACTCATTAATAAAACGGTGTATGAGGATCATTTCACAGACTTTTGCCAGTTTAATTTCGGAGCTCTCATTCTCTTCTCTCTCTCTCTCCTATGCTTGGGCACTTAAAGTTTTCTTGGAGCACTCTTGGAGGAGTATGGAATACATGGGATTCGGAGCAAGAAGGAAAACAAAAAGTAGGAAAGAACAATACGACATTGGGATCAACATCTATAGCGAGTTTTTCTTGTAGGTAAGAAGTTGCATGTATGATTTCCTCACCAGTTTAGGCATGTATGACATATGCATATGGTTATTTGTTTATGATTTATCATTGGAATGGACAATTTCCTCAATTGATAGTGGTTTTGTCTAGCATTTCAATTTCCTTGATGGCCATGTTGTTGTGGTTCCTTTCTTCTAGTTGGTTTTCATGTGCGTTTGGTTGTGAGTTGAGTTATTAGTTCTTGGAAGCCTTGGTTGGACAAATGCTCTCAGAGCCCTGTAATAGCTTGGGTTCAGTTACTAGTCCCATAAGCCTTGGTTAGAAAAACACTCTGGAAGCCATTGGTGGGTTGAGTTCCTAGTCTTGGAATATTTGGCTAGACAAATTCTCTGGAAGCCTAGAGATAACTATGGGTTGAGTTACTAGTCCTTGAAGCCCTAGTTGGAATAAACACTTTGGAGTCCCGGACAAATTGTGTAGAGACCAATCTAGTGATGGTTACTCATGTACAACCATGAGGTGCAATGACTAGTTGAGGGTTGATGCGTTCTAGCCTCTCAAAGCCCTAGATTGGTTTTGATTTTTTTTATGATATCCCACACTCATGCATGGAATATGGCATGGGGGTGACTAGCTAAAAGGAAAATTTGGCTCATCCTAGTATATGGTTGGGTGGTTCATGGAAGTCCCATACCTAGTCAGCTTACACAATCATCAATAACAACTCTTTCACCTTGGTATTTTATGGGTAAATATACTTGTTTATAAGTTTCTTATATTGTTGTTATATCCTTGATATTTATGTTGGTTATATGCTCGTTATGAGTGAGTTTTATGATAGTGATAATGTATGGCTCTCGTCATGTTTTTATTAACCCCTGAAAGTATAATGAACATATGGCTTAATAGATGGTAATGAAATTATTTTCATGAGGCATCAATGATTCCTAGTGATTTTCATATGTGTGAGACCCCTATGCTTAGATCTATTGTTCAAACATGTAGAATGCATATTTGTGACATGTTTGACAAAATGTCTGTCATGGCTAATAGGGGTCCAGTCATGTTCTTATTCAAGTATTTTCATTTGTATCATTGTTTTGATGTTACCTTTTATTTATGTATTTTTCATGGAGTTCTGGGTAGTGACCCAACTCTTGGCCATGAAAATATGGCACAAAATGCAGATTCATTGGCACCAATCAACATAGAAAAGCCTTGAGTTGAAAGCATGACTGGTTGTGGTAGCAAAGTGCCAGTCGCATGCATTCCCATGTAATGAGAGAAATTAAGGCATCAATGCAATAAAATGTCACATTGTCTAAGGGATTGGTCACCTTGAAGGGTTGGATGGCTCCTAGAGGTTTTGTTTCATCTGTAGAAGGTCAATTTGGTTGTTTTCGATTGATTCCACTTCCTTAACTGATACATAGCAAGTTTAGTCATATCATAGTAAGTCTTCATCACATGTTTACCCTGGTTGGCCAGTTACCTAGGTAGATGTGGCAGGAGGGTATTACAAAGTGTTATTGGAGCATGGTTCTGTTCTACTTGGATAATGTCTTGCTTCTGTTCTCCTTGGATGAATGTCTTGTCATATGTACATGGATTAATAACTGAGTAATGGTTGAAAAGATGCTTATATGTTGATCTGATTATGTTTATATATGTATTGTGTTAATATTGTCGGTCTTATAGATGAGATATCCTCCTCGAATTATATTAAGTTACACTGGTTTTTTTATGATTTGGTTTAGCTAACATAACATACCTTGTAGGAGGAAGAGAGAAATATGAATAATAAGATGGTAGAATACATAGATTCTCCCCATGAATTAGATGAGAAGCCCAGTGTTGGGAACACTTATGATGCAGCAACATTGAGGAGTTTTAACGAAGAAATGAATTCCAAAGAAGATAATCACATAATCATGGAGGAACATGAGAAATAAGTAGAATTCAATGCAATAATTCTTTAGATTCTATCATAATTAAGGGACCACTTCGGATCAGTTAGGATAGCAGGATAGGACTATGGGACCTATAGGAGTATATCCCATACAGGGCACATGTCAAATAGAGATGGCACCATTAAATATGGTAGGTCATTGGATACTCTGGATAAGAGAGGTGATGAACACATGTTTTATTCTAGTGCTGGTTTTGACAAGTATCGTGATCATCATCGTTATCATCTTTACACAAGAAGTGATAGGGAATATTTACTGAATGTGTTTAAGAAATAAAATCGACCTATATTTGATGGCGAAATGTAGAAATCATAGGATTTAGAAGCATGGTTTCCTCGAATGAATAAGTTATTCAAGGTACATGATTACTCATTGAACATGAAGGCCATAATATCTACGTTCAGTCTTAAAGGTTTAGAAGATATATGATGGGAAGATGTAGATAGTGATAGAGATATTTATGAGTAGGAGTTAACTTGGAATGAATTTGAGAGACTATTTAGGAAGAAGTATCTATCAGAAAGATACTATGATGACAGGGAAAAAGAATTTTACAAGCTAAATGTGGGGTCTATGACTGATGAGGAGTACACTAGCAGACTTTTGGAGTTATGGGGGTATGTGCCTTGCCTGAATGAGGAGAATGTCAAGATTCATAGATTCATCAGTGAGTTTTCATTAGCATTCAAATACAGGATTGAGTTTGATGAGCTTAGATCATTGGACGAGGCCATTCGGAAGCTAAAGTATTTTTATGAGAAATCAAAGAACAAATTAGAGACTATGCAAGACTGTAAAGGTAATGATAAGAATAAAGGGAAATGGGATCATAATCGATCAAGGTTTCAAGACATGGGTAACAAAGAGAATGCAGAACCATAAGAATTTCAATGTATCTGACAAAGGGTAGGGATTTCAGTTTGAGGAGTAGAAAAATGGTGTAGGCTGGAAACCTATACAATTTTGGAATTGCCATAAAGATCACTACAGGAGAGATTTTCCACAACATCAGGTTGGTAGACCGAAAATCTACAGTGCTAAGGAAGCACAAATAGTGGGGGATGTTGGACAAAGTGTTCCCCATATTTATGCCATGTTGGATGAAAGAAGTTAGATCATCAATCTTCTATTATCGACATGGATAGTAAGATTTGTCATCAAGTTTTTATATTTTGATTGACCCTATATCTAATTATAGTTTTGTTAATCCTCACATGGTGGGTAAGTATCGTTTGAATAAATAGGTGCAGACAGTGTCTTGGTTAGTGTAGTTGGCTAGATGTACAAATAAGTGATTTCATCAATGGGATTTGAGTTGAATGGCATGTCTACATCAACACAATTGAATGTATTGTTGTTTGGTTCATATAGCATGCTTTTGGATGTTGACTGGTTGTATATTCATAGGACCAAAGTGGATTGTTATGACAAAGTTGTTCAGTGCTTCAATGACAGTGGAGAACAAAGAATCTTGTAGGGTAATAAAAAGGAAACATCAGTTACAATGATAACAACTATGGAGGTGATGCATAGTCGCATGAAATGGTGTGTGTTATTTGCAGTGCATATTTATAGTGACAATGGTAAGGAATTTGATGATGTGGATGTCTTGAGCAGGTACTTATTTTTACAATAGTTTCAAGATGTGTTTCGAGTAGAGATTTCAGAATTACTACCTCACACGGAAGTAGACATTTCTATTGAGATGGTACTAAGGGAAACACCAGCATCAAAGGCACTGTACCAGATGAGCATTCTAGAGTTGGGAGAGTTGAAGTTGTAGTTGAAGGAAATGCTTAACAAGGGTTAAATTAGATAAAGTGCATCACTATGGGGTTCACTAGTATTGTTTCTGAAGAAGAAGGATTGTACCCTCAGGTTATGAAATAATTACTGATAGTTGAACAAGGTGACCATCAAGAATATGTATCCATTTCTGAGGATTTGAGATTTTTTCAACTATTTGAAGGGAGAGACAATGTTATGAAAGATTGACCTAAGATCGGGATATTATCAGGTATGCATTAAAGAATATGATATTTACAAGACAACTTTCCAAACCAAGAACAAACATTATGAGTTTGTTGTAGTTCCTTTCAGTTTGAGTAACTCTTTAGTTACTTCTATGTGCTTGATTAATAGTGTGTTGCGCTCTTATCTGAACAATTTTTTTATTGTATTAATTGATGATATATTAGTATCTTCTAATAATGAGGAAGATCATGCTGAATGTTTCACAATGGTCTTTATATTTCTAAGAGAGAATCAATTGTGTGTTAAGCTCAAAAAGTGAAATTTCTTTCACACAAAGGTACACTACTTGGGGAATGTGGTTTGCAAGGAACACGTAGCAGTGGATCGAGAGAAGATAAGGGCTATGATGGAGTGGGAAGCTCCTAGAAACATGGATGATGTAAAATCATTTATGGGGCTAGAAAGCTATTATAGGAGGTTCATCAAGAACTTCTCTCAGATTGCATATCTTATGACATCATTCCAAAGTAAAGGTAAGAAGCTTGAATGGGCAAAGGAATGTGCAACAAGTTTTGAGAAGTTGAAATAGTTGTTGACAAATGCTCATGTACTAAAGATTGCAGATCCATACAAAGAATTTGTGTTATGCACAAATGCTTGCAAGGGAGGACTTAGTGGAGTTCTTATGCAAGAAAGATAGGTAGTGTGTTATGAGTCATGGAAATTGAATGAACATGAGTAGAATTTTGTGACACATGATCTTGAGTTGGAAGGAATCATTGATGCATTGTAGATGTGGAGGAACTATCTTCTTGGAAGGAGGTTTATACTTATGATCTATCACAGTGGATTGTGGTATCTATTTGACCAACGAAATTTGAACACCATGCAAGCTGGATGGTCGTCCATGATCAGTGAGTTCAACTTAGAGATCAATTACATTAAAGGTAAAGAGAAGAGGGTCGCAGATTCTATTAGCATACGGGTACATGTAAACCACATGGAATTTTTTGTTTCTTATTGGACAGATTTACAGGCTCAGATCCTATAGGAAGGTCAGTAGGATAATAGGTACGTGGAGCTCAGGCACAAGTTACAACAGAGTATAAGTACAGGCATAGGCAAAGGTACAGGTCCAGGTACAAGTGCAGAGGAATTTTGACTATCATCTCATGGTAGATTGGCTCGTCAGATTTAGGGATAGGATATATGTGCTAGATGACAGCAAGATGAAGAGTCTTACCTTGAGAGAGTTTCAAGTGAAACAATATTTAGGTCACCTAATATGTTAGAGGACATTCACAACGGTGAAGAAGTTATAGTATTGATTGAACTTGAACAAAGAAGTGGAATATTTTGTGGCAAGATGCTTGGATTGTCAACATGTAAAGGTAGAGTGTAAGCATCCAGGTGGGCTACTAGAGTCAATATCGATCCCCGAATGGAAATGGGAGGTAATTTCCAGGGACTTCATCACAGATGTGTCGAGGAACTTTTGACAACATGAATCAATTATGATTGTGGTTGAGAGGTTGAAAAACGTAGCGTAATTTATTCCTGTGAAGTCTACTTGTTCATCCAATGATGTAGCACAGGTATTCATCATAGATGTACTAAGGTTTCATGGTGTTCTAAAGAATATTGTGTCAAATAGGGATGAAAAGTTTAGTTTTATATTTTGGAAAGAGTTATTTGCAGTTTTGAGTACAAAGTTGGCCTTCAGCACAAATTATCATCCGCAGATAGATGAACATACAAGGAGGGCCAATAGGTTATTGGAGGACACGTTAAGGATGTATGTGATGCATCAACAATGAAAGTAGGAAGATAACCTTTCATTGGTTGAGTTCTCATACAACAATGGGTATCAGGAGTCAGTGAGGATGAGTTTGTTTCAGGCACTCTATGGTCAAAGTTGTAATACTCCCATTAGTTCGATTGTTCCAATTAACAAGGTATTGATAGCTGCAGATATGTTGGAAAAAATGGAATAGGAAATGTAAGTTATCAAGCAAAATTTAAATGCAGCACAGGATAGACATAAAATTTATGTAGATCGAAACAAGTTTTCTAAGGAGTTTCTAGTTGGGGAACAAGTGTACTTTCACATCAAGCTCATGAAGAGCTCCTTGAGGATTTGATCATGTACCAAGTTGGCACCTTGGTTTTTTGGAACTTTAAATATTCTTGAAATGATTGGACCAGTAGTCTATCAACTTGCATTACCTCTGAAAATGGAATACCATATGTTTTCCACGTGTCCTTATTTAAAACGTATGATAAAGATTTTTATCACGTGATTGGTTAGACTATATTGCAAGTAGAGCCACAAGGAGAATTCTAGTTGAAACCATAGTGCAATTTGAAGAGAAATATGATCATGCTTTGGAACCAAGCAATCAAGCAGGTTAAAGTATAGCGGAAGAACTTTGGGACTGATGGAGCTACATGGGAGATGGCGAATCAGATGCAAGCCATGTATCCTTCTCTATTCGCTCGTTTAGAGAATTTTCTTCTATATATTTTGGTGCGATTTTTTGGTTTATGTACATCTATATGGATGTAAATACCGCCAGGATCTATGTTATAAATCTCCAATAAGAGATATGTGTGTTATGTCATTATGATTGTCATGATGTTATGTTTTCATGTTGATTTTATTTTTAGTAGGTGTTCATGGTAAATATTACAACAAGATAAGTTATAAAGCCTCATGGGTGGTACGTTTTGATTTCAGCAGTCTTGTTGGTTGTAGGTGTCATTGAAAATTGAGGATGGCGTTCCCCCAAGAGGGAGGGTTTTGTAATATCCCTGGTAAAAAATCCATGTAAAATTTAATAAAGGAAAAATATGACCATGTTCATGGGACATGTATTCCAAGCTTAATGTTGAGAAAAACATCCTAGTGTGGGTGTTAATATGGTCTATTATGGCTATGGGAATTGGCAAAGGAAATGACAAGGGTTTTGGAAAGGAAAAATAACATTTATTGGCATTTATTTATGAAAATAATGGAAAATAAGAGGAAAGGGAAATCAAATGTCACATGTTTCATGTGAGGAGGAAACTGAAGGAAACTAATGGAAAATTGAAGAAATTAGAGGCCTCATTGATAAAAATGCTTCTAAGGAATAGTTCATAGACTTTTGTGATTTCAGTTTTAGAGCTCTCATTATATTCTCTTTCTCTCATACTCTTGGACATATATTTTTTTTGGAGCACTCTTGGAGGAGTGTTGCATACATGGAATATGGAGCAAGAAGATGAAGGAAAAGTGAGAAAGTGTTGGAGGACATCAGGATCAACATCTACAATGAGTTTTTCTTGGAGGTACCAAGTTGGATGTATGATTTCCTCACTAGTTTTGGCATGCATGACATATGAATGTGGTTATTTTTTTATGATCTTTCGTTGACATGGAGGATTGCCTCGATTGACAGTGTTTTTTCCTCGCCTTTCCGTTTCCTAGATAGCCATCATGTTGTGGGTTTTAATTTTATTTTCTTGTTGGTTTTATTCTTCCTTTAGCTATGGGTTGAGTTATTAGTTCCTAGAAGCCTTGGTTGGATAAGCACTCTGGAATCCATGTAAGAGCTTTAGATGAGTTACTAGCCCTAGAAGCCTTAGTTGGAGAAACACTTTGGAAGCCCTTGTTGTGTTGAGTTACTAATCCTAGAAGCCCTGGTTAGAAAAATTCTCTAGAAGCCTAACGGCAGTTGTGGATTAAGTTACTAGTCCCAGAAGCCATGGTTGGAACAAATGCTTTGAAACCTTCGACAACTTGGGTAGGGACCAATCTAGTGACGGTTAGTGATGTCTGACCGTGAGGTGGAATCACTGGTTGAGGGTTGAGGTGTTGTAACCTATGGAAGCCCTGGTTATGTTTTCATTGATTTTTTTTATGATATCCCACATTCATGCTTGGATTAATTCATAGCGTTAAGTGGCTAAAAGAAATATTTGGTTCATCCTAGTCTATGATCGGGTGTTTCATGTAAGCCCCATATCTAGTCAGTCTATGCAATCATCAATAACAAATATTTCTCCTTGGTATTTTATGGGTAAATATACTTTTTTATGTATGACTAATATCATTGTTATATCCTTGATACTTTTGTTGGTTATATGTTGGTTATGAGTGCATTTCATGATAGTGATAAAGTATGGCTCTCATCATGTTTTGATTAATCCTTGAATGTACAATTAATATATCACTTAATAGATCATAATGAATATATTATGATGAGAAATAAATGCTTCATAGTTTTTTTCATATAAGTGTGAGACCCCTGTGCTCAGATATGTTGTTTCAACCTATAGAATGCATATTTGTGACATGTTTTATGAAATGTCTGTCATGGCTAGTAACAATCTAGTAAAGTCGTTTTTCAACTATTTGCATTTGTATCATACTTTGATGTTACTTTTGATTTCTCAAAGTTTCATGGAGCTTTGGGTAGTGGCTTTAGTCCTAACCCCGAAAATGTGGTAGACAATCTCATGTCACTTGTAACACCCTCATCCCATATCTACCCAAGTAACCAGCCAACAAGGGTAGATATGTGACGATAGGAAACTATAATGGGATTCAACCTATTAAGTCACTTTAATAAAGTGGAATAGATGGAAAAACACCATACAGACCTTCCACATCAGCAACAGAACTCCTAGGAGCCATCCCAACCACTCAGGTAACCAACCCGTGAGACCAACTGAAGTTTTAGAACATTAAACCCCGGGACACTACCTTGATATGGGCATGAATGCCTCTAGGAGGTTTTGTACACTCCCACATCATCTGTATGCAAGTGTCCATGGACTTTTCTCCTCATACATGTGCCTGCATCTCCAGGATTTGTGCCACTTTTTCAGGCCCGAAGCCCAGATCACTACCCATAACTCAATGACACTTCTAGAAGTGAATTTACACAACATAGTAATGATGAATTTGCAAGAACAATGATAATTTGTATACTATAACACTACTGGCCATGAAATGCATTCTGTCAAACACATCACAAATATGCAATCTACAGGTTTAAACAATAGATTAGAGCATAATGGTCTCATACTTATCTTATAATTGCTAATAGGAATTGTTCCCTTATATCATAAGCTGCATTATCATCTAGTTTGTAGTAGATAAATTATTCATTCATTAACAAATAAAAACATGAGGAAATCCATACATCATCACTATCATAATACATGCTTATAACTAGCATAATAATAATAGAAATATGAAGGATGCATCAGCTATATAATTCACATAGAAACTAGTACATTACACTTAAGATATCAAGAAGAGAACCACTTATTAATGAATGCAAAAGAAAACCCAGTATGGGACTACCAAATTTCACCTAAGCATAGATTGGCGAAGCCAAATATCTCTTCATCCAATCACCCCCATACCATATTCGATGATTGAATGTGGGACTTAAACCAAAATAACCAACTAGGACATCCCAAGGCTTAACCACCTTACAGTCATCAATATGAATTGGGCTTTACCACAATCCACACCTGATCACTGGGAAAACACAATAGACATGTAATAATAGGCTTTACCATGATCTCCACCAGATCACTAGGCCAAACCAAGCATGGATGCCATCGATTTCTCCACCTAAACCGCGAGGAATTCTCCTATCTTCTAGTCTGTTATGACTTAACACAATCCACAGATCGATTTAGGGATCACTAGGCCCTAAAATAAAACTCCACCTTCTAGGCTTTACCGTATATCATGCCATTCACCGATAAGGATTCTTAAGCCTATTAAAGGGAAACCACCTTTAGGTTGTACCTTATATCCCGCCATTAACTGATTCAGGATATGTAGGCCCATCGAGGCACACAATACCTAGATTTACAAAAACCCACAACTTGGTTTATGGATCACTAGGCCAATGGATTTACAATGATCCACAGTCTAGTTCAGGCATCACTAGGCCATGTTTCCTTTCTTTTAGACATCCACCTCATTCAAATTCGAATCCATATGACAATCCAACTAAACCAAAAAATGAGAACCCCATCACACCACAAATATCTGGAAATGGAAAGGCTAGGATGAAAACATTGTCACACCTGCAAAAACCCATTCCATAAAAACAAAGAACCACATGCAATATCATTCAAGATAAATATAGCAAGGAAACCAAAGATGCAAATCAATACATGCAAATAATCTTGTTGTGGTTTCTTCATCCTACTCTTCCTTGTTTTCTCCTTCCTTCCTCTTGCCTTCTTTGACTTTCTTGAGCCAATATCAAAGTGTTCCCAGAAAACTCTAAGTTTCTAAGAGAGAGAGAGAGAGAGAGAGAGAGAATAATGAGAGAGGTGCAAAACTGAATGAAAAAAGGTTACACTAGCCAACCATAAGAAAAATCTTACCATCTGATCCTCAGAATTATTTTTATCAATGAGGCCTCTATTTTCTTCATTTTCCATTATTTTCCTTTATTTTCCTCTTCACATGCAACATGGGACTTTCACCTCCCTTTTCTCCTAATTTCCATTGTTTTCATACATAAATGTGCCAAAAATGACATTTTGCCTTTCCAAATCCTTTGCCATTGCCTTTGCCAGATTCATTAAGGCATAATAACCAAAGTGAACACCCACTAGGATTTTTTGCCAACCATTCAGCTTGGAATATGTGCTCGATGACCATGGTCTTATATATTTTACATTTATTTTTGACGAGGGTTATTACATCATTGACATAAAACTACCTAGAAAAGTCTCAATTAGTAGGGATGCCTTGTTGTGGGAGTGATGAGAAGGTCGCAATTGCATGCATGCCTATTTCATGGGAGCGAATAAGGTTTTAATGTAAAAAAATGTCAGGTTCTCTGAGGGGATGGTCACTTCGAAGGGTTGGATGGGTCGTGGTAGTTCGTTGCATGTGTAGAATGACAAGTTGATTGTGTTCCATTAGTTCTGCTTCCTTAACAGATACATATATAGTAGAATCATATCATAGTAACTCTTCGTCACATGTTTACCCCGGTTGGCCAGTTACTTGGGTAGATGTGGAAGGAGGGAGTTACATGGAACATTATATTTACATCCTAAGAGATGAAAGTAGTTTCCTCCTACTAGGGGACCTTAATGGTAGATGTACAACTAATCAAACTAATTTCTAAGACACAATTCTAATCTTAATCCCCTCATACTAAACAAGGGTCATTCTTCAACTAACATTTATATAATAAATCTCAATACCTTGCCAATAATCTATTTATTATTCAGCGAATCAAACTCTATAACTCTAAAAATCTTATAATTTTCAATGGTTTAATGAAATCACCAAATTTTTACTAGATGACATACTTACAAGGGTTGAGTGACAATGTCATAGATTATGTGATTTTACATATCTTATATACAGCAAAAGATTAAATTTTAAGCTTTTAAATTACAATGATATTGACTTCAATCATAAGTATTTATGCTTAGCCCTAAAAAATTTCTTTCTAAGAAACTCCATTAAGGAAATTATAGTAACCGAAGGAACATCCCTTTTACGAAAGATTATATTTTCTTAAAGGACATAAATAATGAATTAAATATTCTATTGTATAAAGATAATATTTATGGCATGTATCATAAATTTATGACCGCCCTCTTTACTTCCATTAAAATATTGTTTATCAAGGTATTACGAGAAAAGGAAAATAGTATATGTAACCCTTGGTATGACAATGAGTGAAAAATTCCTACAAAATCCATCATAAATGCTTCTAATGAGTTCTTTAAATTGGATAAGACATAAATATATAGAGATCTCGGAAGATAATGAAAAGGAATTACAAAAATAGATGGCAAGAGAAGCTTCTCCTTCTACCAATGATCAATCCTAACATATCTTGGAGGAAAATTATGACTCATAAAACTTAATGAAATAATAGGATTCCTTGAAAGGAATGGAACTGCTATGTCACATTCTTTTATGAATACCCTATATTCATCAACAACATTCCAAACTTCCATATAGAGAATGAAATTCTTTATATAAAGGAAATAAGTTTTGGTGTTATGCTACTAGAAAATGTAATTTAAGGAAAACAAGTGATACCAAGGTGAAATGCTAAAAATTGAAGGGTTATCCTTGTTCCTCATATATAAAAGCTCTTCCATTCAATAATTAAGTAGAGATTCCTCAAACCATATACTCAAATCGTTATTATTCTTTTTTGTTTTAAGTGGGGATAGAAGTAATCCCTCTAATTATTGGACCACTATGATTAGCAACCTCTCAGCCAATATTTACAAATGTACTTTTTGGAAAAAGGATAAGCATATGGATCGAAAGTCACTGAAAAAGTGCTAAAAACAAGCCATCTTTAGGGAATATCATATCATCTATGGACCATCTCATTACACTAAGGATTATTATCAAAGACTTTCACAATAATAAAATCAATGTTCTTTGTTGTTACATTTATTTTAGTAGATATTTTGACATTGTGCTCAAGACTAACCATTGGAATAGGTTAGAAGAGCTAACTTCCTTATGAGCTAAGGGTTGCTATTGCAAGGCTATATGAGCTCATTTCCAAATTTAGGAACATTGAAGGATGGATGGGAGAAATTTTAATATGGGAATAATTTAGGGTTTTCCTCTATCCCATTTTATTTTGGACTTATCTTGACAAATTAAAATGTTGGTTAGAAGAAGTTGGTTATGACGGCCTAACTCTCACTAGCATAGTCATCACAGTTCTTCTTTAATGTTGATGATATTGTTATTTGATCAAAGAAGTCGTATGACCTTAATAATCATATAATACTCCTTAAGGACTTTTTCTCTAATATGCGAATTATGGTGAATATATAAAAAATAAAGGATGTGATCATAAAATAGCATAACATCACTTGTAACACTTGCATATATAATAAGTAGTGTTTTAATGAAGTGGATTCATCAAATTATCTTGGACCCAATATTCATCATAATATCAATTGGAATTATATTTTTGATAAAAGGATAAATGGATGGTAGAGGGCTTTTTATGGGATTGAAAATAATTATAAATTAGCAGACCTTTCATAATGGGACAAGAAAAATCCTTCTATTTGATAGCCTCATCATTCCTATTATCATATATTAGTGTGAATTCCATTGATATAGTATTTCAAGCAAATATTATTGAAGGATATAATGAATCCAAAATAATTTTACAGTTCAAAATCTTAATATTAAAGTTAATAAACCCTCTACTATCCTCATCATAAAAGTGACTCTCTTCCATTAAGTCCATGATTGATGTACAATCACGGGATAAACAACATGGATGTAAAGAGGCTTCCCAAAATAGCTTCCTAATAGTAATAATGACCAATGGCTTAATAAAAGCTTGTTTCAGGTCACCCTGTCTTAATAAAAGCTTGTTTCAAGTCAGCATGTCTTAGCTAAATCATTAGAGAATAAAAAAGATGTCATCCTGCAAGATGCTGACAATATTTAAAGTATTATTAAATCTAAATATAAAGAGAATTACTTATTCACTTTGAAAGAGTTATAACGGGAGCTAATATAGTAAAAGGAGGTGGCTAGTCATAGTATAGAACACCAAAACTATATTTAGACTACTAGCAAATAAAAAAAATCAACATTGGTAAAATATAAACCAAGACACCCGAGGCACCTCGTGAAATTGGGCCTTGAAAATTTCCTAAAACACCATGGGATGCAATAATCTGTCATCTTTGTGACACTAAGAGGGTTGAATATGAAGAACACTTTCTCTTATAAAAAATTACATATACCCAAATTAAAACTCAGTTTCAAAATATCTATTACAATACCGTCCATCTAAACCTCCTATGTCCATATGTCGCCATAAACATGATAATTTTCGAATGATTTATTCATTATTTTTTCGGATAAATATTAGATTCTAAATGAATATAAGTAACCTTTATTGTTTTTAAATTTTTTTTTTTCAATTCTCCTTCTTGTATATAGAGGAATGGGCAGTTGTGTTGGTCTCATACTCGCATGAAACTTTTTTAAATTCTCCTTCTTGTATCTAGAGCAATGGGAAACTATGTTGGTCTCATACTCGCATGAAACGAGGTTGATTCCAACCACTATCACTATAACCTCTAAGTGCCTACATATTCCTTTTCTACAATAATAGGTTGATTCCAACCACTTTTTTAAATTCTCCTTCTTGTATCTAGAGGAATGAGAAACTTTGTTGGTCTCGTACTCACATGAAACGAGGTTGATTCCAACCACTACCACTATAACCTCTAAGTGCCTATATATTCCCCTTCTACAATAATAGGTTGTGTTGGTCTTGTACTCTGCATGAAACTAGGCTTGATTCCAACCACTACCACTATAACTTGTAAATACTTACATATTCCCCTTCTACAAAAATAAGTGAATCAAAGAAATTTGAACCTCAAACCTCCTCGCACATAAGACTTCATTTCCATAACCATCCTTAATTGAGATTCTCTCCAAAAACTATAATTATTTTTACTATTTCTAAAATTTAAAAAAACTATTTTAATAATATTAATAATTATCATATTATTAAATAATACAAAAAAATGCTCATTCCATCTAATTATTTCCTACCAATATTCATCTTACTTTATTTCACTTGTGTAACTTTCATTACTCAAACTACAATTACACTCAATCATGATTTCTTCTCCATTATTTACATATATCGATATGCATTGTTAATTTAAAGTACTCATTATGTTTATCCATATAAATTTTAATACACATGCTAACCCCTTATTACCAAATCATATATTATTAAATTTCAAATATTTAAAAATAGTTATAGTTTATAGTTATTTTATTATTAAAATAACATATTTTAAAATAATCATTAATATTTTAAATAATTTAAATCCCCTAATTTTTACATATATTATACGCTTAATTCATATTTTTAAGTTTCAAGGAGAAATTTGAGAAAAAAACTTCATAAAGTTTTCGTTTAGATATTCATATTCTTAAATCATTGTAAACTCAGATGACCTCCTCCACTTTCAAACGTGAATACAATTTAATATTGTTTTGTTTGTCTAATTTTAATATAATTGAGAATTAGATATATATAATGTTCAAACTTGTAATAACAGGTTCTATCATTACTATCTGCAGATTAAAGTATTTCCCGTTTTATCTATCATTTGAAATTTTAAAATGGTTTTTTATCCAATTATTGTTTGCTGAGGACGTGTTTTAACAGAGCATATTGTTGATCATGTTACAATGGACGCTTACTATTTATAAAATTTTCTAATTATATGGATTATTTAGCTATTACGTCCTTACGAGTCTCTTACTTAGAAATAATATTGAAAGTGTGGAATTGAGTGAGAGGATGAATACTTGAGTATATTTAAGGGCTACGTTTTTTAAAATCAATAATAACTATTATAGATTTATTATTATAGATTTATTTTATCAATGAAATTAGTATGTTTTTAATTGGGATTAAATTTTTGAAAGTAATTTTTTTTTAAATTTTTATGGTTTTATTTGTATTGGTAAATGTGAGATAGTGTAGATTTCAAAAAATATTTCTTAGGTTTTATAGAAAATTGATTAAAAACATAAAAAAATAAAAATTAAAAAAGAAAAGTAAAATAGTGAAATAATTATAATTATTTTTTTAATAGTTTTATAGCATATGGAATAAAAAACATTTAAAAACAATATAAATATATACATAGTTTACATTAAAGTTATATTAAAAATTGAATGAATTGCACATCTCTTTTTTGTTATTTTTATTATTAATTATTATTATTATTATTATTATCCATTTTTAGGGTCACGACCAAGCCAAATACCAAATTTTTGTATGAGACCCCTCTTGTTTGTGGGAAAGGGACCCACCTCTGCACAATGATTTGACTACTAAGTCTAGCAAGGCATACATACTCTACCCCCTTTGGTTTTGAACCTGTGACCCTTTACCAGAAACACATGCTTTTAACCATTAGAAAGTACTTATATTATTAATTTATTTTACTTTTAATTTTTTTGATATTTAACATTTTATTATATAAAAGATTAAAATACTTTTTTAACATTTTTATATATAAATATATATGGAGTTTATATGGAGATAAATTAATTAATATAAATATTCAAATAATAGTTTAAATATTGTGTTTGAAAAAATAAAATTTAACTATCTTACTTCAATTTTATAAACTTTCAAATTATTTTAAATTTTATATTTTAATTAAAATTATATTATAATTGAAAATAAGGAATTTTTATATAATAATTAGTTATAATATTAAACAACAATCAGTTGCCATAATGAAATTAAAATTAATGTTTTATTCTAATTTTAATTAAAATTAACTAAATATCTATATTTTTTTTTACTCTATAAAACATTGTTTTTCTAATTAAAAATATATTTATTTCTAGTCCTCCTTGAATACCTCGGAATAAAGAAACAGAAATAGCCCTCATACTTGAATACCTAGGGAATAAAGAAGCACAAATGGCCCTCATACTGTGATGTAGAATGTACATATCAGCCAATCGTATTTTGCTTTATTCTCAACGTTCAATAATTGAACTGTGTTCTTATTAATTATAACATTAAAGACATCGATGAAATGAACTTTTAATTGAATAAAAAAAAAATCTCAGAATAGTCATCTCTATGTACATTTACCACCGGTTGCTGATGTAGATGTGCCAATATATAGACAATGAACAGTGTGGTTTCTTTCCCAATTTCGTCGTAGAACACTAAGCTTTGAAATCCACAATCCTTAACATCCGTCCATTTGTATGCAGTCTATTTACAGGCTACGACATGCCAGCTATATGCTTCAACGTCTTATCCCCGGCTCTCTGATCTATCTGCTTCAATTCGATCTGATCAATTCCTATTTTCGTACCGTTCAATTCGATCTGATCGGATCTGATTTGCCTGCTCTCTCTAAGAGGAGAAGCCGTATACCTGAGGGAAGAACCCAATCTGGTTATCGTAGTAGGTGATGAGTTGGTTTCGAAGACGTTTCTACGTTCAACAACGATGGCCTTTGAACCATCCGTGACTTTTCTTGGGGTATTTGTCACAAGCATTGTCACCAGTTTTATAGGTGATCAGTACCATTCATTTGCTATGCCATTGGGATAGTAGTAGGTTTGCTATGCCATTGGGATAGTAGTAGGTTTAGATAATGGACTAGGAATTTTAAAGTGGAAATTATGGATTTTATAAAGGTGCCTTGATTTTTTCAACATTTCCTTTGATGTAAACTGGGGAATTAAATTTGGGTACAGACTCTGGTGCTATGAAAAGGTTTGAGGTTACATCAAAATTAGTAAGCGTTGTTAAACTTTCCAAATATATAATTGTCGTTAAACTTTCTAAACATATAACTAAGATCCCAAAATAAAAATTACATGAAGAGGTTTGAGGTTACACCAGGAGGTTACACCAAAATTGGTAAATAATTGTCAGTAAACTTTCAAAACCGACAACTAAAATCCCAGAATAAAAATTATGATTTCCATTCAAAAGAAATTGGTTATTCCTCCAACATCCTCGACAGGGTTCAACTTCTTATTCATGCATATGTCATCCGCATGCTCCAACTTGTTATCCCTGTCTCTCCGACCGAATCCTATTTTCCGACCTCCTGATCCTACCCGATTTGTGTACTGCCTCTAGAACTACTATACCTGACGAAATCCAAATTGACCAGCGTAGAAGGTGACGAGCTGGTTTGGAAGGACATCCTGCGTCGTACACCAATGGCATCTGACAAGTCCATGGTTTTTCTTAAGGTATTAAATAGTACCCAGCATCGTCAGACGATGGAGGTGGGTGCGGATATATTGCTCTGTCAGATGTTTTCCGAGTACAGTACAGGTATGTGTTGGCTAGTGGTTGTGAAATCTAGGGTTTTTAATTGTGATAGGATATTTTATCTTTTCTTCAGCCTGAACGAACCAAGGAATATTTGTTAATTAAAGAAGAGTTTCATTGGCAAAAATCGTGCCATTGTTTTGTCTTCGGTCGAACGGTGTATTATGCTGGCATCATGTCCTTTGTATACAAAGATCAGCTCCAGATTGCGTCTGTCGTCCTCTGCACAAGAAGGTTTATTTTTTCGCTACGTAATTCTTAAAAAATATCTTCCAGTAAGCACTGGATATGAATATTTACACGTGAAATGAAAAGTTTAAGCACAAAATAAATCACAGTTTAAATGAAGAAATTACATGTATCCTCAAAATTAGATGGAAATAATTACTCACTAATGTAAAAATATTGCAGCCTAAATGAAAATTATGTGTCCTCAAGGACCGGATCACTTTTACACGTTCATTCAAATACGATAGCTGAAATGCACTGTTTTGACCTTGAGCACTGTAGGTAAGAACTTAGAGGTTAAATGAAAACGCGTACCTGATAAGGATTCTTGATAACGATTATATTGAGCTGAATCGACAACTGCATGCGAAATGCTAGTTGAGAGATTGCGGATCGATGGAAATATATTTATTTTTTGTGTTTCCCTTGTGAAACACTCGCTTCCTCGGAATTGTTCTTGGTTTTTTCCTATGCTCCATGTTCACAGTTGTAGTGGCCGTTTGATGGGAGATTTTATTGCTGGGACCGTCCGTCTATTCTCCCTCACGAGGAGCGTTCCTAGCACCGTCAGCATGTAGAAATTTCCAAAATATGAGCTGTTCCAGTTATCTGTTCACCAAGTTCCAATTTTGGAAAGATATTTTGTAAAACTATTTACTTATAATCAACCCCTGGTAGAAAATATTACATGGTGTGACTACCATTAAATCTAATAAAAACTAGTTTAGATCTGGCTAATATTGGATCTATCATGCCTGGAGAGGGATCAAATCTCTCTCGGTGCAAATGTTCTTTTTGGAGAGTAGAATTTGAGAAAATGTTTCCACCTCAAAGGATTTTTCTTGGAGTGAAGAATTTGAGGAAATCTTTGTACCTCAAGGGATTTGATCCTTCTCACGTCATGATAGATCCAGTGTTAGATGGATCTACGTTAGTTCTAGTTGAGGGCAACAATGTTACATCTTTAGATTATCATTATTATATATATGTTTGAGATTAACTTCGAAATTCAGAAATTGATAAGAGTAGTAGGTATCATATGGAGAGATGATTGATAGAGCTCCAAAACCCACTTGGCAAGGGTTAGGCTTTGTCTGGTGTAACTTTTGAAGCACCCTCCCTTTCGCTCTTGACCTGACCTAGCTGCCCCTGGTGTCGTACTTGATGTCGTTCAACACTCACCGTTTCCCCATTCACAACTTCGTTTATCTCCTCCCGTGACTTCGTAAGTGCTTCCACTATCTCCCCCATCTAGCTCTCAGTTACCACAGTAATGGGTTCTCACATTTTACGGCAACAGCTAGCGCGTAACTCTTGGAGAAGATATGGATTTGGACATAGTAGATTATTCAGAGGATCCATTATGGGGTGCCTCCATCTAGACGACTCCAATGTGACCACGGAAGGCCTGCTCCCTTTCTGCAGTGATTTGTCAGACACCATTGTGACTATGCCCTCGATCTCGTGGCCCTCTTGTTTTGTCGTGACCTTACCAAAGCCCTCCCCCTCTTGGCCGACACTCTCCACCCCGCCCCCGTCGCCATCCTCCCTACATTCTGGGGCTGGCTGCATAGGCCCCAACCTAGCTTCTTGCTCCCTGGGCCATCCTCCCCCCCTCCCCCTCTTCGTCCATCAGTTCTCATATCCCCTCATACCCCCTCCCCAAAGAACCCTCAGTTATGGTACAAGGGACTCCTCTTATGACTCTTTTATCTGCTACACTCTCCGACAGTTTCACTAACATCCCTCCAATCTTGGACGCTTTCCCCTCCGGGTCATATCTAAACCCTGAACACCCTCAACCTAACCCTCCTTCAGGCGAAGCCTGGCAGGCCTCCACCGACACGGGTCATTGACCGAGACAAAAACACAAGTGTGTTAAATCCAGGGCACAAGACGACATCATCCCCTTAGGCAAGGATATACAATGGGGAGACACAATGGAGATAGCTGACTGCGTGCTGGTTGGAAGGGTTTGGGTAGGAGCTACACAGCAGCTCAGCTAAAGATATGGACGTCAAAAGTATGGGGACAATACTTGGCCGAGTTGCCCTTCATCCAAACTTTCGTCAGAGGATGGTGCGCGTTGCGTTTCGCTAGAGCCAAGCATACCAATTGGGTCCTATCCTCGTTCTGGCACATTGAATAGGCTCCCATTCTCCTGCGTCAATAGAACCCTCTTTTCGACCCAGAGAGGTAACGGCTCAGTGTCAGGCCAATATGGGTCTGTCTACCAAGTTTACCCATTCAATTTTAGTCTGAAGACATCTTTCGGTGCATTGGAAACTCTTTGGGCTCCTATGTAGAGTATGATAAATTGTACCTCTCCACTGGTATGATGGCATACTCGAGGATTTTGGTTCATCTAGACACCAGGGAGGGTCTATAGGAACACATCACACTACAACGGAGAAATTTCTCCCCATTGTAGATACTTGATTACGAGGGCATTCCTTTTTGGTGCAGAAGGTGCCAGAAGGTGGGTCACCTATACAAGGATTGTCCCCTGAATGACAAGGCTCGAACAGGGGAAAAGGGAAAGACTATACCTACAAAGGACTCTCAATTTCTAGCGAATCCACCCTCGTTTGAGGATGTAGTCACTCACACCGTCCCTGTTGCAGCAGCGGAGGCACATGCCAAAGAGGCTCTGAAGAATCGTGGCCAAGCACTATATCAGCCTCCCTCACCTCCTCTAACCAGGACAAGGGTGACTGTAGAGGCTGCGCTTTCTTTGGGTATGTTCGACTCTAATCCCTGCTCTGTACATTTCTCTTCTCCATTTGTTTGCTTGGCATTTACTTTGGTTAATGATTAGGCCTCTCCTTTCATTCCTTAGCCCCCCATTACCTTGGCATGCTCTCTTCACCCCCCCACCTACTCTTACATCTCGCCATCCTTCCCGGGCATAGCCCTTATGAAATCTTCTAACTCTGAGCATAGAGCCCTATCCTCCAGATACCCGCTTTGACCCCTGACTCCATGGGCATTAGTCTGGATACCCCCCCCCAATCCCCCCGAAGCCACCTTGACGCTGACCTTCCTCCCTATCTAAAGCCAAATTTCAGGCTGGGGAGGAGATAACATCTAGAAGACAACACACTATCGATAGGGTACTTAGACCAATGAACACCCTCGATGCTCCCCACCCATGAACCTGCTTTCTTTCAACTGCTGAGGATTAGCAAGCCCTGGAAAAGAACTAGTGCTTCGTAAACTGCTTAACACTGAACTGGTCGATGTCATTTTCCTTCATGAAACTCTGGGCCTAGCTAATGTTATCACCCTCCTACTAGAATCCTAGCTCCTTGGTTAGTATTTTCAATCCCTTGATGTTAATGGATGATCAGGAGGTATAGCTCTGGGTATAAACTCCTGATCCATAAAAATCTGTAACATTTGGGGTGGCATTGGACACATAGGAGTGAACATTTTCTCATCAGAACAAGGCACAAAAATTAGGCTCATTAATGTGTATGGACCTTGCCAACATCGTGCTAAATTCTGGGATCGTTTGCTAAATACTAATCTCCTGCAACAGGATAATATAATATTTTGGACGGACTTAAATTTTTCTATTGGATTCTCAGAATCATAGGGACATTATGCCCTGATTGATCCCCTATCTGGATACTCTGATAACATCTTGGAGAATCATGGTCTTATTGATATCCCATTAGCTAAAATTCAACCTAATGCTTGATCGCTTCCTCATAAAGGAATAACTACTGAGTATGGGATTTAGCTACCAACAATGGGTGGGATCTAGGGGTATATTAGACCATCAGCCAATATACCTTGAAAAAAGAGGAGGTCTGAATAAACCAAAATCCCCATAAAAATTCAACTCCACATCGCTAAGTGATGCAGCCTATACTCGAATGGTGATTGAATATTGGAAGTCTCACCCCCCTGCTACTGGTGGGAACATTGTTGAAGGTTTTTCACACAACCTAAGGGAGTTGAATAGACTATCTAAAATCTAGGCACACAATAAGAGAGGACAATATGACCAAACCCTTAGGGAAACTGAAGAAGAGATAGTTGCATTCGAAAATGAACAAGGGGGGGTCTTCACCTCTCATGAACAAAAGGATAAGATTACATCCTTCCTATCCAAGAGAAGATAAATATTAAAGGATCGAGAAGAAACCTGGTGGTTGAGAAGTACAGAAATATGGCTGCTAGAGGGAGACGATAATACAAAATTCTCTCACAAATTTTCTAATGGGCACAAAGCCATTAACTCCATCTGGAAGCTAACAAATTAGCAGGGCAATTTTGTGAACACTTTCCCACAATTAGCAGCCTTGGCCACATCCCATTTCAAGTAGATCTACAAGGCACCCCCCAATGCCACTCTTGTTGTAGTCATTAAAATAGCACAACTTTTCCCACGGTTCATTGATTAGGAAGTTTCCTTGGACCTGAATAGGGAGGTCACAATGGGGGAACTTGAAGCCACATTAACATGGTTCAAGTTCAATAAGGGTCGAGGACTAGATGATTGGTTTGTGGAATTCTACATGGCTTTTTTCAATACTCTTGGAGAAGGTCTTCTAAAAGTTGCAGAAGAATGTCGGATCAATGGGTAGATGTATGAGGCCTTCAATACCAGCTTCATCACCCTTATCCCCAAATCAGACAACCTTGACTCCTATGATGACTTCCACCCCATTTTCCTATGCAACTGCATATACAACATCATCGCCAAAATCATAGCCAATCACCTCTGGCCAATTCTATCCACCCACATTTCATCTGAGCAAATTTCCTTCCTATAGGATTGGTAGATCCATGAGGCTGTTGAGACTACACAAGTACCGCACTCCATCTAGATAAAGAAGATGAAAGGTAGGATCTTAAAGGTAGATCTCTCAAAAGCATTTGATAGAGTAAGTTGGTTGTACATTAGAATGCTTCTAACTCACCTAGGCTTCCCCTATGAGTTTATAAAATAGATTATATGTTGTATAACTAATGTATCTTTCAGTGTCCTTGTAAATTGGGTAGCATCATCATTCTTTCACTCTGAAAGAGGACTCAGGCAGCGTTTCCCTTTGTCCCCATTATTACTTTTACTCATTATGGAAGCACTGCAGCAGAATCATAAAAGAGGAACATAGTAGTGGAAGGCTTAGAGGAATCATAATTAATGATAGATACATCTAGACTCACCTATTCTTTGTGGACAATGTATTGATTTTCCTCAATGTAGGAATTAGGGATCTGACTACATTGCAGAACACTTTCTCTTTATTTCCAATGGCTTCAGGTATGGTGATAAACAAAACCAAGTCCACCATAACAACCACTAGAGTCTCTCCCCACAAGATACAATATGCTCTTCATAGATTTCCCTTTAATCTACTTCATATGGAGGATGGCTTAAGTTATCTGGGATACAGGTTAAAGTCCCATGGCTATAAGATAGCAGACTCAACTTGGTTAATATCTAAGATGGAAAAGAGGCTCAACATTTGGTACCACAAGTACCTATCCAAAGTAGGAAGATTAGTACTTATCAAAGTTGTTCTTGAAGCCACCCTATTGTATTGGATTTCTCTGGCATGGATACCCAGAGGTATCCTCTCTAGAATTCAAAATATTTTTTGTAAGTTCCTCTAGAAGGGAAATCAGTCAGGGATAGGCCAAATGGGAGGTGATTACTCTCCCAAAGAAATGGGGTGGGTGGGGCATAAAAAGGCTAGAAGACTTCTCCTCCACACTAATGGCCAAGCTTGCCTGGCAATTAATCACCTCGAACAACCTGTGGACTAAGGTGGCCTATACAAAATACATAGCCCCCCTAAACCTGATGGACTGGCTTCAACAACCACAGTGGAATAAATCAGGGATATCTATCATCTGGAAAATTGTACTTAATTCGATGCCCATTATCTGAAGGGGACTCACCAGGAGAATTCTATCTGGCACATTAGTGCAAATAGTTTTTGACCCCTGGATCGGATGTGGTAACACTCACAGGTTTCCTAATAAGCTTAAGATGCACCTTACCAATGCGGGTATCACCCATATTAGCCGTATTGTGGACATCAAGCACACCACCTTTTTACAACAAGCATGGAAAAATGCTCATGCATTGCACATCCCACAACTCTGGCAACAACACTCGGCAGAATACACAACAACCTTAACTAAATCCCATATCAGAATTGTTGAAGGGGAGGACAAGATAATTTGGGCACTTGCAAAAAATGGGAGATACTCCCCTAAAGAGGATATCTAGTCTTAGCTAATACCCATATACCACTACTTTGTGAACACTGGTGGAAAAGTATGTGGAAATTAAAAGTGCCCCCTAGGGCCCGTTTACTCATGTGAGAAATTCTGAAAAATAATATCCCTATAGGTGACGACTTAATCAAAAGAAAACAACATCAACCATTCTTGTGTTGTCTATGCAAGAACAACATCGAAGATACAACCCATTTTTTTCTCGCAGTCTTGGCCGCTAAGGAGCTCTGGAACTCTATTGTTTCGACTATTCCCACCTAGTTCCATTAGTAGGGCCTGACTATAAAGGAGGATTGGACCACATGGTAAACATCTACTTCATTGACAAAATCTACGAACCTTCCTCTCCTCATCTGCTGGACAATTTGGATAGCCTACAACCGGTACATTTTCCACGACATTGCTCCCCATTGGCCCTCAACCACTGCTCGCATGTTGACAAACTATCACACCATTCTAGATGAAGATGGAAACTCTATTCCCAGACACTTTGTCCCTAAAAACATTAATCACTCTCATCCATGGGCATACTTTGGGGTTCAGCACATGAAGATGGTTGCGGTAGTGGAGTCATTCTGTACCTTTCCGAATCTCATCACTTCCATGTCCAAATGTGCCTGGGGAGGGGCACAAACAATTTTTCTGAATTAATTACAGCCAAATACCTCATACAATATGTTCTGGAAAAACATTGCAGGAATTCTCTGAGACCTGCTTTGGACGAGACTCATCGACTCATCACACTTTTTGATACATTTTTTTGTCATCATATATACAGGGAATGCAACTCATCTACAGATTTACTATCCAAGGAAGTTGCGTTCAAGCCTCTCAGCACTTGGCTAATCCAGGAGCAGAGGGATGGTGCACACTATCAATATTATCGTTGACCTTTCATGGACTTGATAGACTAACTAGCTCAACCAGAGCTTGCTTATTTTTTATTATGTAAATAATATTATTGCTCTTTTAATTTATTAGATATACACAATGAATGTCATATAATACTCTCTGTGTAAAGTTTTTTGAACAATTACTGAAGCGCAGTGCCTCCCTGTGTTGAGTACATTGCACTATTTTTTGGTACCTCTTACTTGATAGGCAATTTTGCCTCACATACAGCATATACTTTTGGCATCTACAATATGTAATTTTCCTTTACTAATGAAAATTACGATTTTTCCAAGGGGAAAAAAACTTCAAAATTCACATTATGTTTTCTTTGCTTGGCATGACCATATCATTATCTTCTTTAGTTTGGTGTGTGTTGCTTGCCTTGAATGACTTGTGCAGAATTTTGTAGATTTTTTCCTACAAATTGGCTAGCTTTGATACCATGTAGAAATGTTTCTACAAATTAGATAGTTGTGATACCATGTAGAAATTTCTCACCTATAGATCAGCCTGGTAATGCAATGTACTAAAACAAAACACTTGATCTACGTCTACAAACAATTTAGCGGAAGCTTAATCAACCATTAGCAACATCAATAAGAACATGTATAACTGATAAGAAGGAATCATTCACACATAACACAAAAGAATTTACCCAGGGAAAGCACCTGCCTAAAACGCCATCTCTGTATTATCATACAAGTGGAAAATAGTCCAGATTACACAAAGCCTTAGCTCAGAAGCTATCCAACTCTCAGTGTTGGAAATAATACTGAGAGGGGGGGTGAATCAGTATTATAAAATCAATATAACTTTTTGATTTCCATATTCAGATTCATATATGCTACTTCAGTTAAAGCAAACCACATGTATACGCAATTGTGTGTAATGCAACAAGCGTATATCCAGTAAACTTATGATTCAATTAGTTGATTATTAATGAGTGCATCAGAACATTATTAACCATATGAACAATAAACAGGAGTAGTAAAGAAGAACAGATCATCACACATAAGCAACACACATGAACACCAATATGTAAGGTGGAAACCCAATGTGGGTGAAAACCACCTGTTGCAATTCATCTCTACCTTCTTTTAATTAGAAACTTGTTTTTACAATGGTTATGTACTGGTGCAGTCTTATACCAGTACGCAAGCTTCTACCTGCAGAAGGCTACAACCTTCTCTCATTCTCCAGACTCTCCTGGAAGGGAGCTACAACCCCCTTAGCTCTTGCACTAGCTAATGTAACAGTACGTAGGTGCTGGCCTCTAGAAGGCTACAACCTTCTCTTTTCTTCCAAGGACCATGTTTCATAAATTTTCAGACTGGATCCATAAACACAAAACAATCACCACTGCAATACAATCATCAACTATACCTGCATCATCAATCTCTGGATCACCCAATACTGAATCACTGAAACCCTGTCATCAAAACACAGTTACCAGAACACAGACTAGAGCCCAAAACTCTGCAATAGTCACTAGAACCAATAGCTACCTGAAATATCAACTCTCATAATGTATACATTACTTGACTGTGTCAAACTAGCATGTACACGCACTTTCACCAGAGAGAACCCGCGTATAGATCTGAAGATAATTACTTATACCATATAATGATAATACATTTTAGTCTTCAATATTCTGGTCCATCAACCTTTATCAACCGCATAGAAGCCTCCTTGATTCAGATCGAGCCAAGCATTTCAAACCCATAACCAATATACTAGATCTCACACTTCATCAGATATTCATCACACACTTTTACCCCCGTGGCCTAATGATCTTCTCCTTATATAGATTTAGGCTTCTCTCAATACCATGGTCCAAAACCATGTAGAACCAATAACTTGGACCCAATACCTGGCGTCAACACTTTGGACCAAATACCATGGACCAATACCAAAATACCATGGACCAAAACTTAGATTTCCAACATGTACACCCCTTTCCTTTTGTGAATTTTCATATGTACGTATACTCGCCTTTTGTTCTGCTCACCGGTGTGTATATGCACTTTAATCGAGGTTAACTTGCGTATACCTCTCTCTTGACCTACTGTACTAAGATCTGTCCTCTGATTGATTTGCCACCAAGGACAACACCTGTATCATACCTCTGAGTGAGTTGCCGTCAAGGACAACACCTGTATCATAATGCCAACAATCTCCCCCTTTGGACTTGATGGAAACCAACATACCAAGTCACTCTCCCCCTTTGACATCAAGGGCAAAGGGTAGACCAAGAGGTTTTCTCCCTCTACTGTCCATACTCCTCCTAAGTACCTTCTGAAATCTATGATTGAGCTCCCCCTTTATATATGCAAAGATGTACCAATCCGTCCATGCTCCCCCTGAGCACATGCAAGGTCTGCAAAAGCATCACATGAATCTATACATCAATCTCCCAACCAAGTGGGAATACGGCATTTTTAGATTCATCCACCCAACCAAGTGGGGATATACCAAATTTTTAGACATGACTCAACAACAAGAACCATTACATCATCCATCCCATGCATAGTGGGGTAATAAAATACATCATATGAACTCACAAAGAGCAATGACCTAAACAAGACCATGATAGTTATCAGCAACTGTCATATACCATATGATTTACACCATAAGCATCTTAACCTGTAATCCATTCTCTTGGTCAATCAACAATCAGTAGCAAGATGTGTCAATAAGCATCATTGTTACACTGAAATTTGTCACCATGACTATCTGCAGTTAATATGGCTCCATCAATAGTCATATTATCCTCCTTGTCAAGCCTAATACCTCTGCTCTTCATGTCAAGCTTCAAAAAGAGAGAAAGTCATTA
>APFE031653670.1:69755-99400 GCA_000404065.3 Pinus taeda
TTCATTACTATGCATCTTAATATTTTTATACCGTATTTTGAGAGTTTGAAGCTTTGCTCATTTTACCTGTTCATCTCCTTCATAGCTTAGAATGATTTTGTCCCATATTTCTTTGGCTAATTTGAACTGCATGACCTTAACAATTCTGATTGTGACAAACTTCCCAATAAGACAGTAACAACTTTGGCATTCAGTTCATATTGCTTTCTCTCTACTGTATCTGTAGGAATTGTTGATGGATATGTGTATCCTCTTTCTACGATTCCCGAAACATCCGTTCCAAGCGATTGTAGATATGTTGTGGTTCTTATCTTCCAGTAGACAAAGTTGCTCCCATTAAAGATTGGTGGCCTGATGGATCTTTCCTTCAAGTGATCAAGCTTCTTCTAAAGGACCTGCTCTGATACTGATACTAATTGTTGGAAATAATACTGAGAGGGGAGGGTGAATCAATATTATCAGATCAATATAACTTTTTCATGTCCATATTCAGATTCATATACGCTACTTTAGTTAAGGCAAATCGCGTGTATACGCAACTGTGTGTAATGCAACAAGCATATATCCAGTAAACTTATGATTTAGTTAGTTGATTCTTAATGAGTGCATCAGAACATTATTAACCATATGAATAGTAAATAGGAGAAGTAAAGAAGAACAGATCATCACACATAAGCAACACACATGAACAATAAGATGTAAGGTGGAAACCCAATGTGGGTGAAAACCACCTGCTGCAATTCGTCTCTATCTTATTTTAATTAGAAACTTCTTTTTACAATGGTTATGTACTGGTGCAGTCTTATACCAATACGCAGGCTTCTACCTGTAGAAAGCTAAAACCTTCTTTCGTTCTCCAGACTCTCCTGGAAAGGAGATACAACCCCCTTAGCTCTTGTATTAGATGATGTACTAGTACATAGGTGCTGGCCTATAGAAGGCTACAACCTTCTCTTTTCTTCCAGGGACCATGTTTCATAAATTTTCAAACTGGATCCATAAATACAAAACAATCACCACTGCAATACAATCATCAACTATACCTGCATCATCAATCTCTAAATCACCCAATACTGAATCACTGAAACCCTGTCATAAGAACACAGTTACCAGAACACAGACCAGAGCCCAGAACTCTGCAACAGTCACTAGAACTAACAACTACCTGAAATATCAACTCTCATAATGTATACGCTACTTTACTGTGTGAAACCAACATGTACACGCACTTTCACCAGAGACAACCCACGTACAGATCTAAAGATAATTACTTATACCTTATAATGATAATACATTTTAGTCTTCAAGATTCCAATCCATCAACCTTTATCAACTGCATAGAAGCCTCCTTGATTCAGATCGAACCAAGCATTTCAAACCCATAACCAGTATACTAGATCTCACACTTCATCAGATATTCATCACACACTTTTACCCCCTTGGCCTAATGATCTTCTCCTTATATAGGTTTAGGCTTCTCTTAATACCATGGTCCAAAACCATGTAGAACCAATACGTTGGACCCAATACCTGGGGTCAACACTTCGAACCAAATACCACGGACCAAACCTTAGATTTCCAACATGTACACGCCTTCTGCGAACCTGTATATGTATGTATACACACCTTTTGTTCTTCTCACCTGCGTGTATATGCACTTTAATCAAGGTTAACCTGCTTATAGCTCTCTCTTGACCTGTTGTGCTAAGATCTATCCTCTGATTTATTTTCCACCAAGGAGAACACCTGTATCATACCTTTGAGTGAGTTGCCATAAAGGAAAACACCTGTATCATAATGCCAACACTTAGTACAATCCCTCTGTTACTCATAGACAGTCAAAGGCTTCTCACAAACCTTCTCCTTTTCCCTCCAAGCCTCCTATTTCCTTGTCCAGCTTCCTTGGGGTCCAATGATGCCACCTGTGTGAATTGGCCTCTTCACACACTCACTAACCTCTGGTCTAACTGCACAAACTTGAAGGAGATAAATCCTCATCATGGATGAGCTTCCTTTATAGGAGAAATACTCATCCAACTGATAGTACGTTGTCCCTTCTTTTATCTCAACTGAGTCTCTGTATGAACTGAAATGCATGAGTTATTTAAGCTATAATATTTAGTTATCTGAAAATACCAATTGTTACATGCATGCAAGAATTAACAAACTAAATCTCATTAATTTAACAACTTGTTAAATTAATCTAACTAGACTTAATTCAGTTCACTGAGCCAACTAATTACAAATCATAATTATAACTCATCCTTATCTCTTTAACTGATGGATAAATTCATCAATTAATAGGTAAATTGTTGCATGTCCTCACATAGACATCAAGTTTGTTTTTCCTTAACTAATTAACTCATGGAGATTAATTAATTAATATTTTAAACTACTGTTAAGACCAAATTCGTTTTTACTTCCTATAGTTAGACCAGGGATTGCTAAAATTAGGAAGGGACCTAGAAATTCTATTTTTAGAAGATTCTATTTTTAGCAGTTTCACCTCTCACCCAAGGTGGCTATAATGCTCATTGGTCAAACTGCTATTTTTAGAAGTGTTATTTTCTAGCAGTTCTATTTTTAGCACTTTCTAAATTTAGCATTTCTTGTTGCACACCTTTCAATAGTCCCTCTCAACAAGAATGACTTCCTCTCGAATAGATCCTATAACTCTGGAATGTTCTGCATGCAACACATCTACCAGGTCCACTTGCTCCAACAACTCTTGGAACAAAAGCACTCCCGACAGACCACTCTGTTGGGCTAGAAACATATGCTGATGCTGAAGTTATACCTGCTGCTAACAAGTGCTCCCTCTCTCACCTTGGTGCTACCACAACATCTCCATGCATCTCCCATTGTTGCACCCTTCTTTGTGCTACCCTACACTATGCCACACACGTGTGCCTCTCGCATTGGTACTGCGTGCATACTATGTGCTCTCCTAGGATTCCTTGCACTGTAGCTCTATCTACCGCTCCATTCGCTGCTCCATCTGCATCTGTCTCTACCCAATTATTCCACTTCTGCTACTCCACATCGGGTCTCCTGTAGCAAAGTCTCATCTAAGAGGTTGGATACCATAAGGATCCTACCCCTCCTCCTTGGGACAATCATTCTATATCTCCCCACTTCCTACTTGGAGGTATGGCTGCATGTGGTCCCTCAGCCCACCTGGCTCGAAGTTTCTCCCTACTGGAGGTCTCTACATGAGTAGATTTCTTTACTTGATCTCCTCTCAGCTTCTCTAGTTATGGCTTCTCCACAGCCTCCTGAAGTTGCTGCACTAATCGTGGCTCCTTCACAATTGTCTGAGACTTCTTCTGGCGTTGCATGTTGAGAGATAATTTAATCTCCCTCTCAACAACCAATTATATAACCTTTGCATCGCTTCTCAAGGCTTTGCATGCATCTTGTACCTCAAGTGCATGTAGGTTCTTGGCTAGCACACCAATCTATTTCCACTTTCTTGCCGTCATGAAATTTTCTAGAAAAAGAGTTGATTTTAAATCAGTGATATCTTCCTCATCCGAACTCTGATTCAGCTGATTTTTCTTTTGATTTTGGGTATTTTCTGCAAGGAATCCAAATTTTCTTTTTATTTTTGAAAATTTCATATAGAAATTTTCAGACATTCTCTGCAAACTCTCGGCCCAAAACTCAAAACTTTGAAATCTCCTCTCAATATATTATTCTCTCTTTAATCACATGTGCTCTGATACCATGTAGAATTTTGTAGAATTTTTCCTACAAATCAGCTAGCTTTGATACCACATAGAACTTTTTCTACAAATTAGATAGCTCTGATACCATGTTGAAATTTCGCACCTGTAGATCAACCTGGTAATCCAATGTACTAAAGAGAAACACCTCATCTACTTGTACAAACAATTTAGTGGAAACATAATCAACCTTGAGCAAAATGAATAAGAAAACATATAATTGATAAGAAGGAATCAATCACACATAACACAAAATAATTTACCCAGGGAAAGCACCTGCCTAAAACCCCTTCTCTATATTATCATACAAGTGGAAATACAGTCCGAATTACACAAAGCCTTAGCTCGGAAGCTATCCAGCGCTCAGTACAATCTGTCTGCTACTCATAGATAGTCAAAGGATTCTCACAAACCTTCTCCTCTACCCTCCAAGCCTCCTATTTCCTTGTGCAATTTCCTTGGGGTCGAGTGCTGCCACCTGTGTGAATTGGCCTCTTCACATAGTCGCTAAATTCTAATCTAACTACACAAACATGAAGGAGATAGATCCTCATCATGGATGAGCTTCCTTTATAGGAAAGATACTCATCCAACTGATAGTACACTATCCCTTCTCTGATTTCCACTGGTTCTCTATTTGAACTGACATGCATGAGTTATTTAAGCTATAATATTCAGTTATCTAAAAATACCAATTGTTACATGCATGCAAGCATTAACAAACTGAATCTCATTATTTTAACAGCTTGTTAAATTAATCTAACTACACTTGACTCAGTTAACTGAGCCAACTAATTACAACTCATCCTTATCTCTTTAACTGATGGAAAAATTCGTCAATTAATAGATAAACTGTTGCATGTCCTCACATAGACTTCAAGTTTGTTTTTCCTTAACTAATTAACTCATGGAGATTAATTAATTAATATTTAAAAATATTGTTAAGACCAAATTCGTTTTTACTTCCTATATTTAGACCAGGGACTACTAAAAATAGGAAGGGACCCAAAAATTCTATTTTTAGAAGATTCTATTTTTAGCAGTTTCACCTCTCACCAAGGTGGCCAAAATGCTCATTGGCCAAACTGCTATTTTTAGAAGTGGTATTTTTAGCATTTCTATTTTTAGCACTTTCTAAATTTAGCATTTCTATTGCAAAATTTTCAACAACTTTACATCTATGTTTGGATGCTTTGAGTGGTTTGTGTGTGTATGTGTTCGGATTTGATGATAATGTTTTTGAATGTTACAATTGTTGTGTTATATTTTTATATGTGTATGTAATTTTCTACTAGTAATTAGTTGGTAATGAATAAGGGAGACAATATTGGCAATAGTTTGTACGAGGATTGATACTGCACATCTATTTCATTTAATTTTAGATATCATAAATTCTGGAAACTAATTAATTCTGAATAGTGTCCCTCTAGGTATTACTACAATAATGTCCCTCTACATATTAGTAAATATATCTTGAAGAGTATTTTTAATAACTTATTGAGTCAAGATTACTTAAATAATATTCATTTTATTTTTTGTTTACTTATGATCCTTTCTCTTCTTCTTAGTTTGTTAAAGCTTGTTGTTTCCTTCTTTAATTATTTCTATTTCCTATCTTCTATTATTCTTTTTTTATTTCTTTTTGTATTTATAATTCTTTTTTGCCTTTCCTTCTCTCATTGTCTTATTATCCTTCATTTCCAATTTCTAAATCTTCAAAACCTATCCAGAAAAGCCTTCAAACAAATATCTTTTCATCTTATAAATATTATGAATACATTATTATATGCAATTATCTATTAGTAATTTTGAATATATTTTGAATACATGTAATTGTCTATTAGTAATTAGTTGGTGATGTAGAAGGCACACGATCTTATGAAGGATTAATTTTCGCTTTGTAGGAGGATTGATTCTGCAAATCTATTTGATTTTAATTCTAGGTATTGCAACTTTTGACAGCTAATTAATTCTTAATAGTGTCCTTTTAGGTATCACTGTATATCTTGAAATATTTTTTTTTTGACAATCTACAACATCGAGATTAACAACATCTAATGCATGTAATGCAAGCAATCAAATGAGATTAGAAAATAACATCTACACTAAAATAAATGCATCTAATGCAAACAATCAAATAAGATTAGAAAATAATTTCTACACTAAAATGAAAGCATCTAATACAAGCAATGAAATGAGATCAGAAATCAACATCTACATTCAAATCAATGTATCCATTGAAAACAATCAAATAGGATTAGAAATCAAAATCTACACTGAACTAATTGTAACTAGTGCAAGAAATCAAAATGGATTAGAAATAAACATCTACACTAAAATCAATGCATCTAGAGCAAGGATTAGAAATAAACATCTACACTGAAATCAATGCATCTAGAGCAAGTAATCAACTAGGATTAGAAATCAACATCTACACCGAAATCAATGTATCTAGTGCAAGAAATGGAATAGAATTATGAGAAAAATTAATCTACACCGAAATCAATGCATCTAGTGCAAGAAATATTCTTCCCTCTCTCTCCCCTCCATCTAATCTTGAAAAATATTTTTAATAATTTATAGTCTAAATATTACAACATCCAATCTGTCTAAAGTGAACAATCAAATAGGATTAGAAAACAACATCTACACTAAAATTAATGTGTCTAACACAAGAAACCAAATCAGATTAGAAATCAACATGTACATTGAAATCAATGCATCTAGTGTAAGAAATCAAATATAATTAGAAATTCACATCTACACTAAAATCAATGCAGCTAGTGCAAGCAATAAAATAGGGTTAGAAATCACCATCTACACTGAAACCAATGCATGTAGAGCAAGCAATCAAATATTATTAGAAATAAACATCTACACTAAAATCAATGCATCTAGTGAAAAAACCAAATATAATTAGAAATCAACACATACATTGAAATGAATGCATATAGTTCAAACAAACAAATAGAATTGTAAATCACCACCTACACTAAAATCAATGCATCATGTGCAAGAACTATTCTTCCCTCTCACCCCCCTCCATCTACATCTCTATTCCCCTTCATCTCTCCTTCTTTTCCTCTCTATCTCATCCCCCCAAATACACACACACACACACACACACTCTTTACATATATATCTATCTCTCCCTTGCTTCCTCCCTCTCTCTCTCAATTTCTCTCTTCTTCCATCTCTTCACCTCCTATTTATATCTATACCTCCCTATGTCTCTCCTTTGTCTCTCTATATCAACACAAAATCATACACACTCTTTCTCCTATCTATCTCTTCCTCCCTCTCCCTCTCCCACCCTTCTATTTCTCTTCCCTCTTGGTCTCCTCTCTCCCTCTTTTTCTCTATCTTATCACTCCCTCTTTGTCCCTCTCTCCACTTTTCTCCCTTTCGGTGTGTATTCTTACCTACCTCTCTCTCCCCCTCCAACTCCCTCTCTCTCCCTCCCTCTATCTTCTCGGTCATGTCATATATCTCTTCCTTCCTCTCTGTCCCTTTCTCTCCCACCTCACCGTATCTCCCCCCTCCCTCTCTTTGCCCTCTAAATTTGCCACTATCCCAGTCCCTCTCCCCTCTCTCCTTCTCTCCCTCTTCATTCCATCTCTCCTTCTTTTTCTCTCTATGTCACCTCAAAACATACACACCCTCTCTCCATTTCTCCATCTCTCCCCTGTCACTGCTCCTGTCTCTCTCTCCACTTTTCTCTCTCTATGTCTTTCTTCTTCACTCCCTCTCTACCCCTCCAACTCCATCTCTCTGTCCCTCCCTCCCTCTTCCTCTCTCTCTAGTCCTTCCCCTCTCCCCCCCTCTCTCTTACCTCCCTCTCTCTCCCTCATCTCTCCCTCTCTCTTTCTCTCTTCCCTATAATATTGTCCCTATCTCCCCCCTTCTCTCTCTCCCTCTCTATCTTCCCTCCAACCTTGTCACTATCTCTACCCCTCCATATTTTTGTCTTCCCCTCTCTCTCTTACCCTCCTCTCTTTGTCTCTCTATTTATTTGTCCTCTTCCCTCTCCTTCATTATATCTCCTCCTCTCCCCTATTATTCCCCTTATCTCTTCACTTCTTTCACTCTATCTTTTCTTCTTCCCTCCATATATATCTTAGAGTTTATATATATTATATATATAATATATAATATATATATATATATATATATATATTATAATAAAACAAATAAATATTATATTAAATAATGATTCATTAATCCAAAATTATAAATTTAGTAATTTAATATTAATGTTAAAATAAAATATTAGTAAAATAATATCAAAGATTCTAGTTAATGAATGTCTTACATGCCATGATAACAAAATTTATAATAAAAGTACATCAAAATAATATTTTCAAATATTACAACTTTGACGTGGAAATATTTGTGTCTTTAAAGATTTTAATATATCTCCGAGATATATATTTTTATTTTAAAGATTCATTTCAAAAATGTTTAATTAAAAGAAATATTAAACAATAGTTTCAAATATTACAACTTTGATGTGGAAATATTTATGTCTTGAAATATTTTAATATATCTCTCGGATATGACTTTTTCTTTTAAAGGTTCATTTAAAAAATCTTTAGCTAAAATAAATATTAAACAATATCGATTCTTTGTTTTAGATTAACCTTTTTCCTTTGATTTAAGAAATGAAATTGGCTTTATAAAGAGTAAAATTGTTTAAAATTGTACTTAATTTGGAATTTTATTGTTGTAAAAATTCATTAATGGTAAATTTATGATCCATTCAAATTCACGTAAATGATAAAGGAACTATTAAAAGCATAAAAGAATTTACTATCCATTCAAATAGTTTGTTACATTTTAATAACTAATCTTAGTCCATTAATAAGATTAAAAAGTTATATATAATATAAGATTGGCCAACATTAGCAAAAATAATTTTTATTATTTTTTGAGGATGTGACATACTTACACATCAGGGTCATACTGGGTCGTAGAATGTGCCTCTCCACGTAATAATATAATATTGATAATTCATATTACATAAATAAAAAATTATGGGCTAAATACTATTAATATTAATATTACCAATGATATCCAATATTAATGAAAAATTTGGCTACCATACCTAAAATTACCAATATCCATATTGGTAATTAGTATATCTATTAATATTTTTATTAATTAATATTGATATTGATATTAATGATGCTTAATATTAATATTAAAAAAATATTGTGTTTCTACATCAATATTAATATTATCATTAAAGATCAATATGAATATTTCCATTGATCATTACATTTAATAACTTTAGGTTTATTTAGGTTCAATGGCATCATGTTTATATCTATAGATATTTTTATATCATATGGTTCATGTAGCATTATGTTATTTTATAGCATGAGTTTTATAAGATTAAGTTTTTTGATATTAATAAAAATGATTTTAATATTAATATTTAATATTAACAGTAAAACAACCCATGGTGGTTTTCCTATGTGCAACTGCAGTGAAGTTCTTTTCCTATTATATGACATGATAATTGGCCTATTTTTTCCAACAGATAACGATAATTCATCTAATCAACAAATGTTGGGGTTTTGGTGTCGAACGATGTGGGATTCCAATGATCTGATTTTGTCTGGAAAAGCTTTTGCAGTTGTTTCCCATGTGGATTTTGTTGATGAGATTCCACCCGTACATATGGATATAGAGTCTTAGGCTATTAGTTTTGTTAGGAGTTTCATCAATATCTTCATTGGAGAATATTTCACTTTATATACTTTATAGATTTTGGATCTATATGCTAGTACTTTTTAAAATACGATTATTTATATATATATAATATAATTGCGATTATATATATATAGATAAATATATATATAATATATATATATATATATATATATATATATATATAAATATATATATATACTAATATATGTATTATATATATATACAACATATATATATATTATATATATATAAATTGCGATTATATATATATATATATATCCAAAATCTATAAAGTATATAAAGTGAAATATTCTCCAATGAAGATATTGATGAAACTCCTAATAAAACTAATAGCCTAAGACTCCTGGAATTTTAGGAATATGTGTATATATCAAATTTTGGATATTTAATCCCATTGCAATTTGCTAGAAAATATTCGACAATGTATGCTATTAAGTTTTCCTGATTAAATATAAAAGTGTTTGGATGCTCTGCATTTTTATTTTTATGTGTAATTATAATTAGTATGAATTATGTTATACTTGTTATTTCTATTGCATTGTTGTCAATGGTTCGCAAACATATTATATTTTTGTGCACATTTTAATACTAACATTTGTATCTTCATAATATATTAGTTCTAAATATATTGATGTGTTTATAGTCTTGGTCAACCATGGTCCAATCTAACATTGTGACAAATATTGTCTCAATAAAATCAACCATGATAAACCATTGTCAACCATCTTCATCCATGATCGATCATGGTCGACCATGGTTGAATATCACATTGTGACAAGGATTGTCACAATATGAAAAACAAACCATGGCCAACCATTTGTCCAACTTCGCATTGTGACGAAGATTGTCTCATTGTTTAAATCAACCATGGTAAACCATGATCAACCATCTTTATTTCAGGGTTTATGTATTTATCTAAGTGCTTATATACCTAAGGTTTATATTATTAATCACTTGGGTGTAATATTATTCCCTTGGGTTTATAAGCACTTGGTTATTTAGTATAAATCTCTTGGGTTTATTATTTCCTTGGGTTTATAATATCAACCCGTTGGGCTTATTAATCTAAGGGTTCATATTCTTAGGGTATAAAATTATTCACATGTTTTATAATATTAACCCTTAGGTTTAATATAAATCCAGTGTCTTTATAATTATGGTTAACCGTGGTCAACCATGGTCCAACATCACATTGTGACAAAGATTTTGTCAATATGATAATCAACCATTGTGGAACATTGTATTATGACAAAGATTGTCTCAATATGAAAATAAGCCATATTCAACTATGTTTATTTTAGGGTTTATATTATTTATCTTAGGTTTTATATATTTTGGGTTTATAATATCTTGGGTTAATAATTTAACTTCTTGGATTTCATATAAATCCATTTGGTTTTTAATCATTGTTAGCCATGGTCAACCATGGTCCAATGTCACATTGTGACTAAGATTTTATCAATTTGAAAATCAATGATGGTCCAACATCACAGTGTGACAAAGACTGTGTTCATTTGTAAACCAATCATGCTCAACAATGGTCAATCATGGTCGAAAATTGCATTGTGATAAAGATTTTCTTTTTATGAAAATGAACCATGCTCAACCATGATTATCCATGTTTATTTTAGGGTTTAAAATATTTATCTTTCGGTTTATATTCCTTGGGTTTATAATATTAATTCCTTGGGTTTAATATTATTGTCTAGGGTTTATAATACCTTTGGGTTTTAGTATTAATCCATTGGGTTTAAAATATGAATCCCATGGGTTTATTAATCTAAGGCTTCATGTTCTTAGGGTATAATTTATTCCCTTAGGTTTATAATATTTATTGATTGGTTTTCCTAATTCATCAGATTTATACTATTAATAATCCTGTAGGATTATCAATCTGTTGGGTTTAAAATGTTAATTCCTATCATTTATTAATCCCGTGTATTTTTAATATTGATTCCTTAGGTTTCTTGATCATTTAGGTTTATAATATTTATCCCTTATGTCTAATAATTTATTGGGTTTATCATATTAAACCCTTGTGTTTATTAGTCTCTTCAGTTTATAATATTAATAATTCCTTGGGTTTATAATTTAATCATTTGGGTTTCTATATCCCGTGAATTTAAAAAATTAATTCCTATGGTTTATTAAGCGCTTGGGTATTTAATATTAGTTTGTTTGGTTGATTGATTCCTTGGATTTATTAATCGCTTAGATTTATCAATCATATGTATTTATAATATTAATACCATGGTTTTATAATATTAATAATGGTTTGGGTTTATTGATCTCTTGTGTTTATAATATTAACAATCCCTTGGGTTTGTTGATCCACTGAGTTTATAACATTAATCCCTTGATTTTTCTAATTATTTTGGTTTGTAATATTACTCCCTTGGATTTTTAATATTAATAATATGTTGGGTTTATTAAACCCTAATATTAAGCGATAAATATTAGTCCTAAAGTTTAATATAATCCCTAAGGTTTATAATGTTTATCCTTTCAGTTTATTAATTCGTTGGATTTATACTATTAACAATCCTTTGGGCTTGTTGATCCATTAGTTTTTTAATAGTTATCCTTTGGGATTACTAATTCTTTGGGTTTATAATACTAAACCATTCGATTTATTGGTTCCTTGGGTTAATAATATTAATAATCGCTTGGATTTATTAATCCCTTGAGTTTAAAATATTAATTCGTAGGGTTTTTTAATAACTTGGGATTTTAATATTAGTGAGGTTGGGTTTATTGATTCCTGGGGTTTATTAATAATTTGTATTTATAATATTAATGTGTTGGGTTTATAACATTAATAATCCATTGGGTTTATTTATCCTTTGTGTATATAATATTAATAATTTTGTGGGTTTTTTTATTGATTGGGCTTTTAACATTAATCCCTTCAGCTTTCTAATTTTTGGGTTGGTAATATTAATCCCTTGGGTTTATTAAACCCCAATATTAAGGGTTAAATATTAGTCCTAGTGTTTAATATTAATCCCTTAGGTTTATAACGTCTATACCTTTAATTTATTAAATTGTTGGCTTTATAATATTAACAATCCCTAGGGTCTATTGATTCCTTGTGTTTGTAATATTGATCCCTTAGGTTTATAATATTTTTCCCTTGACATTCCATGTTCCTTGGGTTTATAATATTAAACACTTGACTTTATGTGTTCCTTAAGTTTATAATTTTAATAATTTCCTGGGTTTATAATTTAAAATTTTGGATTTATTAATCCCTTAGGTTTAAAATATTAATTTATAGGGTTTTTTAACTGCTTGGGTTTTTAATATTAGTTTGTTGGGTTTATTAATCACTTGGGTTTATTAATCATTTGTATTTATAGTATAATGCCTTGGGTTTATAATATTAATGATCCCTTGGATTTATTGATCCCTTTTGTTTATAATGTTAATAATCCGTTGGGTTTGTTGATCCACGCGGTTTACAACATTAATACCTTGGGTTTTCTAACTCTTTGGGTTGTTAATATTAATCCCTTGTGTTTATAATATTAATAGTCATATGGGTTTATCAATACTTTGGGCTAAAGATATTTATTACTAGGCTTTATTAATCGCTTGTGTTTTTAATATTGATAGCTCAGTTTTGCTGATCCCTTAGGTTTATGATCTTTATCCCTTGGGTTTACTAATTGCTTAGGTTCATAATATTAAATGCTTGGGCCTATAATATTAAAACCTTGAGTTTATTAATCCCTTGGTGTTATAGACATATTTGGGCACTGCAACCCCCATCATATATGTCCATAAACCAAGGGCTTCTCAGTCCCTAAAACTGTTGTTTCATAACCTAAAGGAACAAGTTCAGCTGATTACATCATCTCCCAGAAGTTCTCCACAGAAAACTACTCAAAAATGGTCAAAACTGGACCATACAAACTACTCATTGCAGAGGGTGTGATGCATCTCACCTACCACATGCACAAAGTGCGATGCATACAGAAAAGCCCTTCTATAGGGTGTGATGGGTGAGAGTAGACAAATGGCAGAGACAGTTTGCAAGGTGGATGATCATGGAATCTTCCAGAAACTTCTCCTGTGACACTTGCCTCTCTGAATTCGCCCAGGGATGAGTAAGATATCACCAATCTCTAAGTGGAATCAAGAACTATCAGAGAGAGGACACTAATAAAAAATCCCATAAGCTGACTCACCCCCCTGCAATCATCTATATATGGATCCCTCATCCCAGAGATCCCGAGGCTGGAATCTTGTATCCTGTAAGGAAGTGTTGTTGGTTTCCTGGTGGAATATCATAGTGTTCGGTGATCTAAGCTTTTCATGAGGTGAAGAAGGGCTTTCATGCTCGGAGGATGACACTGGGTCAGATGAATGGGTTGTAATCCCCTCTTCTAATCTTTACATCAATAAAGTTATTCACGTTTTCCTCCACATTCTTGTATGTCTGATAATATATGCATTTGTGTGGTCAATATATATCTGGTCCTATATTGTTTATGATTGTACATCTCTGCACTTTGTAGGTATTATGCTGCTTTGACTTTACAGGTACTCTTTGAAGCGGATTGGTCAAGGGAGGAGTGACAAAGATCCATAAAAGAAGAGAAGGAACAAGCAGAGAACCAAGTGAAAGATCGAAGTTGGTATTCTTTGCTCCTCTCCTATCTACTTCTCGTAAAGGAAAATAAAAGTAACTTTAATCTTTTTGTTTCTAAGATAGCTACCCATCTTAGTGGGAGTAGCAGCTCTGCATAGACACTAGATTTCCCGATAACAAAATGGCGACTCTGCTGGGGAACAAATAGCTTGTTTGCTTGTCTATACTTGTTTGCTTTATAAACTTACAGACGGAGCCTGAAGTCAAGCCAGGTAGCCTTCGAACTGCATTTGCTATGCAAGTGCAAAGTAGATCAATGTTGCTTCAGTCTATCTCCGGGTTTTGTTTATAAACTAAACAATTGATTTGCAAACATCCTAATTGCCCTGGTGAAGGCTCAAGTAGCCTCATTAGATCAGCCCCTGTGATTTGTATTTACTAACTATCATTAGCTCAGATTAAATCCTTGAACTAAGGTGTAAACTATGACCAAGGACCAAGTTGAAGTCTCATCCCTGGACCATCGCACCTTCTCCTCTTAGGAATCTAGATGCATCACACCTCCTGTGTGTAATAGGTGGGATGCATTGCTCTTTCCCTGTGTTACAGGTATGATGATCAGATAAAACCTCTTCTGCCTCCAGATTTTGGTTTTTTATTCACTCTCTTCAGCTTTATTTAGGAGTTTTGCTATCTGTGATCAATATACCACTGTGGAAGCTCCCTTCCTTTGCATGATTCAGCCTGCATAGTACAAAGAACTGTAAATGTTTTTATGTATTGTTCACCTTTTACGGTTCTCCTTTACAAAGAAGTAGCGTAATCAAACTGTCGTCTTTTGATTTTGAACTGTTACATGTGTCATTTTTAGTCAAAGAAAAGAATCCTATTGTTCTTGATGGTCAATTACACTGTCACTCTTGTATTTGATTTGAATTAGTAGTTTTTCAAGTGTCGAAAGTAGTTTTCAATTCAAAATCGCAAAGTGTCGTCATTGTCTTCGTTTCATCTTTTGAAGAGAAAATCGTTAGTACTGTCGCTTGAAACGATTCAGATTTGTACTTAGCATTCTTTTTGTGATCCACACATTAAGAAAGTGAAAACAAATACATGCATGTGCATTTGCATTTAGACTACTTATTGATTTTGATTTAGGACAGTGCATCTAGTGTGTGCTCTTTGCTCTATGTTGAAAGAATCTCACTTCTCTTTCCTTAGTAGCTAGGATTTTCATTGCAAAAAGAAGATTAAACGATTATTTATCATCTTAGATTGCATTTTAGGAATTGTATATCTACACCACGCAGTGAACCTGAAAGGCAAACTTCTTAAGAAAGATCAATTGTAAAATAAATTCAATGAACATAAAAAAGCTTTGGAACCTAACGCATAACAATTAGAAGTCTAGGCTAGAGACGTATTCCGGTGTCATAAAGCCTGGTAACTATCGCTTTCATTGTAGGTTGTGTTATCACTCAGGTTGTCCCTAGGCTCCTAATAGGGATACAGCCGAGGTAACCACAAACCAATCTTCTGATTGCAGGTTCTAGCCCACCTGCAATCAGAGAGGGCTCTCTCCTTTCGATTCAACCTTAGTTGATGATTTTAGGCTAGCTTTCTGACTTGAAGGGAGTGTTGGTTATGATTGGAAAGAAGGTAGGATTCTGGAACAAAGAGGCACGGTAAGAAGCGATAAGTTTCGAACCATTGGGCATGGAGTCACAGATTGAGGCTTGCGATCATTTTCTTGGTCACAAGGGGATACGGAGTAGGATAGCCACACAGGATACAATTTTCTATCTGCTGAAAGTACGGAGTGGACATCAGGGATGAAAGGCAAAGGAGAATCATTTCATCATGTTGATAAAGAGGAGAAATGGATGAATGGGATCCAGGAGCATTTAAGAATTCCTAAGACATGCACTCATATGTGAAAGAAACAGCGTAAACTAGATCATTTAAGAATACAAGCTCATAACTATTTCTGAAGAAAACATTAAAAAACGCAGAAATTGAACTTAAGGTCTAGTGAAACAAATCTTAAGCTATTCTTTTTTCCTGCGATTTAGTAAGGCAGAAAGGTGGTAAAACAAAACATAAAAAAAAACAGAGGAGAGGAACACTTATTGGATCATGTAGAAGCACAGGAATTCCATGATCATTCCTTGGCCAAGAGAAAACATCAATTAGTTTTGCAATCCATGCTTTTAGCAATATTTGATTATGGAAATTATGACTGTTACAGTGTGAGTCTCTGCTCGGAGAAAATGCTGGAAAGAAGACTGACCAACAACTACTACCAACCAACCAACCCCTCACAACATTGCTCAGGGTGGTTTCTATAAGCAAAATACTCGGAAGACATCATTACAAGGGACCTAAACAGGTCTGCTGGAAACTCTTCAAAAATCTAAGTGTTGCTAGAATTAAATGCAAGTAAATCTCTTTGGCTGCGCTAGGGGCAGCTGAATCAGAACAGGTGACGAGGTGCCCCTTGGGGACCAGATGCAGTGCTGCTGGAATGATTATGCTTTGGGAATTGTAGCTCTATTCTGGTGTGAAGTTAATGTGCAATAATTGTGATTTGAGGGCTTCAAATGGTTTCGCCATCTTTCTATGAATCTGCTAGAAGATATTAGATTTTCTCCTGCTTCGGGCCGCTGCTCAAGATATTCACTAATACTCTTTGCCGCTACATTGATGGCTCCCGCCGTCGACTGATACTCTTTGACACGCTTGATGCCTGATGATTTGATCTGATACACTTTAACTATGTGATTGATCTAGTGCTGTCTTTAAACCGGATCCTTTTAGGCACGATCGAGTGATTTTCGGGCTTTTTTCGGCGCGTAATGGGCTAAGGGATGAGAAGATTCCCTGAATATTCCTCGAAATGGCCTATTTCCCGTAGCGATGCGCGATTAGCACTTCGCGCTAATCGCGCATCGAAAACTACCTCTGTTTGTTGATTTGGAGCTCCGAAGTGCGATTTTTCTTCCTGCGCGAAGTTTCGGCTTTCTGGCTGCTGACGTCAGCATGGCGTCGGCTGTACGGCGGATGACGTCAGCTGTGGTGGGTCCCTGGTATAGAGCAATGTGGTGAGTTGTTGATACTGGAGGTAATGTGATGGAGAAACTCCGATGCGATATCACAATATCGCATCGGCAGGGAACAGGGGGAAATTGGGTTGGACACTTGGCGCTTGCGACTACCGATCGCCGATATCGCAATATCGCATCGGTGGGGAACAAATGGGTGATGACTTGCATGAAGATGAGAGTGCGAGGTTGCGATGCGATATGGCTTTGAAGAGGAAAGAGCAAGTAAGTGGGTGTGAAGGGAATTTGAGGTTTTGGAAGGGGTCCGATTACCTCAGAGGGATTTTATACTTTGGAAGGAGACCATTGTATCTGGGGGGTAGTTTTGGAGGTGAAGGGTTCTTGCTGAGTTTTAGATAAACTGAGCAATTCCCAGGAGTACTTATGGTTATTTTTCAACCAGGGGGAGGGATATTACGTAGGGCGATTTTACTTAATATTAATAAGGGGATGGGAAGAATAGGGAGCTAGATAATAATCTTAGTGGTTAATATGGAAATGGTAAGAAAGCACTAAGTTCAGGAGAGCTTAGGCTGTTACAAGGGGGTAGGACCATAATTTAGGAGAAAATATGGAACAACTCTGAGTAAAGTGGATCTTTACCCAAGCCAGTGTTATGAAGATGAGGGAACTTAAGAGGTGTCAAGCAGATCTTGACCTCTTTTGGGGAAGTTAGTTAATGATTGGGGAGAACGGAGAAGGGGAGTCAGTTATACCTCTTTTGAGCTTCTTGCATACAACTCTTTGCTGATTGTGTCCTGAATGATATGACACCTGAAAAACCTGGAACTGGTCAGCAATTTAGGATTCAACAACCTCAGAACTACCTACCCAGCCTACTTGCCTAGCATTGTTTCTTCTTTTGTTTGGGGTGCAGTTAGGCTTGCAAACCCGTCATTAATTTTTCTTTTGATGCTTTCCTATCTACATACTACCCTTATTTCTTTCGGAGCCCAGATTAAACTGTTGGGCTCCTCTGCTTCTCTACCTATCTAAGAATCTGCCAAGATTAGACTGTCTGGATAGATTTACAATCTCTATATTATAAAACAGGAAATTTAAACCTAGGGAGACGAAGATTAAACTGTTTGGACCTCCCTTTAACTGAAAAATGGCGAAACTGGGATAACTTTACAAAATTTTGAAGGCAATTGGATGAACTTGAAGTAGCCTTCTTCACTTGGAAACTGCTAAGCAAATATGGAGCATTGCAGCAAGCAAAGTACGACATATTTTGCCTGTGAAATGCCAATCATGAAAAATGAATAACCTGCTGCAGCAGGAAGCTAACAGTGGCTCCACTCGGGGATGGCTTCTCCTTGTGAGAAGTCAAGAACAGCAGGTCAGAATGCCTTGGTCTTTAGTTGTTGCTGTTTTTCTGCAAAATCGTCTTCTCCGGCTGCCTTATTTCTCCTACCCACCTACCCTAACCAGCATTTACTTTGCCATTAGGTGAAATCGAACCACCAGTGCAGCCATTTAAGCAACTGAGAAACAAGATGAACTTGCTGACTGATGGTCTCTGAACGTACAAGCATCATTCGAGCATTCGCCCTCGTAATCAAAATTGTGGCCTCCACCGGTTGCTATTGAAGTATGTGGTCTTCACTGAGAAAGCATACCAAAGAACTCGGGTCAAGCAGAAGAAGTTCCATGTAGTCTGCAATAGGATTAATGAACTCATCATGTGAGAGAACTTCTCCTGGGTCTTCTGGGTCAGATGGATTGACTGCATCCTCGGTAGTAAGCCTGGAAGCCAACCCTTCTGTCTCTGCCTTGCCAATAGAATCATACAGAGTTTGTAAATCAGCAGGTAGCGGCATCTCCTCCTGAGTTGGGGACGGGAGACCTCAGCATGATTCAAGGTCTTCTTGGTCAGATGGAGTGGCTGCATCTTCGGTAATGATCCTAGCAACTAGTCCTTCTGTCTTTGCCTTGAAAGTTGAATCATACAGAATCTGCAGGTCCTCAGGCAACAGTGTTTCCTCCTAAATAGGGAAAGGGAGACTTCGGCATGATTCCGGGTTCTTTGGGTCAGACGAAGTAGATGCATCTTTTGTAATGAGCCTAGCATCTAATCCTTCTGTCTTTCCCTTGGCACCCAGATCATACTCAAACTGTAATTCAGGAGATAGCACTATTTTCTTGTGAATTGGGGAAGGAAGATTTTGGTAAAACTCTTGAGGGTTGCGGAAATTATAAGATTGTCTCTGAGCTCCCAAGAGTTCAATTTCATTCTCATATCTTTCAACAACCAACTCAAGGAAAAGTTTATTACGGCCGCCTGGTATTTTTGACAATACCGCTCTAAAAAATTCTTCATTAAGCTCAAACTCTGATAAAATAACTCTGTATTCATCTAAAGCTTCATCAAACGGAAGATCCTCCCAGAAATCGGACATTCTTTCTCACTGATGTTCATACATGGAGAACTTGGCTGTAACATTTGGTTCATTCCTCAGTGGAGCCTTTGATTGAAATTAAAGTGGAGTCGCCAGGTGGATGCCTAGACTTCGAAGTGCCTGATCTCTGTCCACCATCAAAGATCAGAACTAAGCATGACAAGCTTTGAAGAATAGGAGCACTTTCTCCAGTGGGGTTTAAAGATGAACAAAGCACTTGAATCCCCAATGGAGTACGCAGGTACAGGTCAACCAAGGCTTTTACAAGTCAGTTTCTTCCTCTGTAAGGCTGCAGACTAGTTTCATTGATTTATCTGAGGAGATCCCCAACGGAGTCGCCATTATGTTATCACTCAGGTTGTCCCTAGGCTCCTAATAGGGATACGGCCGAGGTAACCACAAACCAATTTTCTGATTGCAGGTTCTAGCCCACCTGCAATCGGAGAGGGCTCTCTCCTTTCGATTCAACCTTAGTTGATGATTTTAGGCTAGCTTTCTGACTTCAAGGGAGTGTTGGTTATGATTGGAAAGAAAGTAGGATTCTGGAACAAAGAGGCATGGTAAGAAGCGATAAGTTTCGAACCATTGGGCATGGAGTCATAGATTGAGGCTTGCAAGCGTTTTCTTGGTCACAAGGGGATACAGAGCGGGATAGCCACACAGGATACAATTTTCTATCTACTGAAAGTACGGAGTGGACATCAAGGATGAAAGGCAAAGGAGAATCATTTCATCATGCTGATAAAGAGGAGAAATGGATGAATGGGATCCAGGAGCATTTAAGAATTCCTAAGGCATGCACTGATATGTGCAAGAAATAGCGTAAACCAAATCATTTAAGAATACAAGCTCATAACTATTTATTAAGAAAACATTAAAAAACGTAGAAATTGAACTTAAGGTGTAGTGAAACAAATCTTAAGCTATTCTTTTTTCCTGCGATTTAGTAAGGCGGAAAGGTGGTAAAACAAAACATAAAACAAAACAGAGGAGAGGAACACTTATTGGATCATGTAGAAGCACAGGAATTCCGTGATCATTCCTTCGCCAAGAGAAAACATCAAGTAGTTTCGCAATCCATGCTTTCGGCAATCTTTGATTATGGAAATTATGACTGTTACAGTGCGAGTCTCTGCTCGGAGAAAATGCTGGAAATAAGACTGAGCAACAACTACTACCAACCAACCAACCCCTCACAACATTGCTCAGGGTGGTTTTTATAGGCAAAATACTAGAAAGACATCATTACAAGTGACCTAAACAGGTCTGCTGGAAACTCTTCAAAAATCTAAGTGTTACTGGAATTAAATGCAAGTAAATCTCTTTGGCTGCGCTGGGGGCAGCTGAATCGGAACAGGTGACGAGGTGGCCCTTGGGGACCAGATGCAGTGCTGCTGGAATGATTATGCTTTGGGAATTGTAGATCTGTTTTGGTGTGAAGTGAATGTGCAATAATTGTGATTTGAGGGCTTCGAGTGGTTTCACCATCTTTCTATGAATCTGCTGGAAGATATTAGATTTTGTCCTACTTTGGGCCGCTGCTCAAGATATTCGCTGATACTCTTTCCCACTACATTGATGGCTCCCGCCGTCGATTGATACTCTTTGACACACTTTATGCCTGATGATTTGATCTGATACACTTTAACTCTGTGATTGATCTGCTGCTGTCTTTAAACCAGATCCTTTTAGGCATGATCGGGCGATTTTCGGGCTTTCTTCGGCGCGCAATGGGCTAAGGGATGAGAAGATTCCCTGAAGATTCCTCGAAATGGCCTATTTCCCATAACGATGCGCGATTAGTGCTTCACGCTAATCACGCATCGAAAATTGCCTCTGTTTGTTGATCTGGAGCTCCGAAGTGCGATTTTTGTTCCTGCGCGAAGTTTCGGCTTTCTGGCTGCTGACGTCAGCATGACGTCGGCTGTACGGTGGATGACGTCAGCTGTGGTGGGTCCCTGGTATAGAGCGACGTGGTGAGGTGATGATACTGGAGGTAATGTGATGGAGAAACTCCGATGCAATATCGCAATATCGCGTCGGCAGGGAATGGGGGGGAATTGGGTTGGACACTTGGCGCTTGCGACTGCCGATCGGCAATATCGCAATATCACATTGGCAGAGACGAAGAGTTGAATGAATTGGACACTCGGCACTTGCGATCGCCGATCGCCAATGTCGCAATATCGCATCGGCGGGGAACGGATGGGTGATGACTTGCATGAAGATGAGAGTGCGAGGTTGCGATGCGATACCGCTTTGAAGAGGAAAGAGCAAGTAAGTGGGTGTGAAGGGCATTTGAGTTTTCAGAAGGGGTCTGATTACCTCAGAGGGATTTTATACTTTGGAAGGAGTCCATTGTATCTGGGGGGTAGTTTTGGAGGTGAAGGGTTCTTGCCGAGTTTCAGATAAACTGAGCAATTCCCGAGAGTACTTATGGTTATTTTTCAACCAGGGGGAGGGATATTACGTAGGGCGATTTTACTTAATATTAATAAGGGGATGGGAAGAGTAGGGAGCTAGATAATAATGTTAGTGGTTAATATGGAAATGGTAAGAAAGTGCTAAGTTCAGGAGAGCTTAGGATGTTACAAGGGGGTAGGACCATACTTTAGGAGAAAATATGGAACAACTCTGAGTAAAGCGGATCTTTACCCAAGCCAGTGTTATGAAGATGAGGGAACTTAAGAGGTGTCAAGTAGATCTTGACCTCTTTTGGGGAAGTTAGTTAATGATTGGGGAGAACGGAGAAGGGGAGTCAGTTATACCTCTTTTGAGCTTCTTGCGTACAACTCTTTGCTGATTATGTCCTGAATGATATGACACCTGAAAAACCTGGATCTGGTCAGCAATTTAGGATTCAACAACCTCAGAACTACCTACCCAACCTACTTGCCTAGCATTTTTTCTTCTTTTGTTTGGGGTGCACTTAGACTTGCAAACCCATCATTCATTTTTCTTTTGATGCTTTCCTATCTACATACTACCCTTACTTCTTCCGGAGCCCAGATTAAACTGTTGGGCTCCTCTGCTTCTCTACCTATCTAAGAATCTGCCAAGATTAGATTGTTTGGACAGATTTACAATCTCTATATTCTAAAACAGGAAATTTAAACCTAGGGAGACCAAGATTAAACTGTTTGGACCTCCCTTTAACTGAAAAATGGCGAAACAGGGATAACTTTACAAAATTTTGAAGGCAATTGGATGAACTTGAAGTAGCCTTCTTCACTTGGAGACTGCTAAGCAAATATGGAGCATTGTAGTAAGAAAAGTATGACATATTTGGCCTGTGAAATGCCAATCATGAAAAATGAATAACCTGCTGCAGCAGGAAGCTAACAAGTTGGGTGATTCCTCCTCTTTGAGATAACAAGTGCCAGTACAAACTTGTGCTCCCACGTACTGTCGAGTATATATTGAGAGACCACAATAGGCTATATCCATTATCCTTAGGAAGTTGTGTCTGTCACCCTATCGATCACAATGCACTGAACACAACATTTAGGAAGATTGACTGTCGTACTGTAAAAAGTATTTTACAGTTTTGCAATTGGTTTGGTAGTCCCTCTATCTAGATTTCCAGAGTAGTCTCTTTCGTTCCTTTTCAGACTCCTTAAAGGAAAATGCCCATCTGAGCACTTGTCACTTCAAGCTCATTAAAAATTGAAGGAAACTAGAGTCATCTTTAACTTTTTCTCGACTTTTAAAAATTGGCAAGGCAAGTTGTGTCAAAGCGTATAAAATTCATTTAATTCGAAATCATTTTTCCCTTCATTTTGATTTGATCAAGTAATCCGCAATCGTGGAAGAAAGTCAATAGAAACCCTATCATTCATGGAGATTAATGAATGAACCATCTTTGACTCTGAAAATGAAACTATTCCAAACAAAGGGAACTCATTTAACCAAATCAAAGTCCCCTGGTTTGCTTGGAACTTGTGTTCCAACATCCTCAGGGACTCCGGTTACTCCAACCATCTCTGGTACCCCTGCGTTTACAGAAGAAGTTCCGCAGCCACAGGAGGACATTAGAACTGATCCTAGTGTAATGGTAAATTCTTCTATTCCTGAATCGGCTCCATCTACAGCTAATTCAGAAGGTGTTACCCCTCCAACAACTGTCGCTGCAAAGTCTATACCTTCTTCGTCACCAGAAATATTTTACGGACCTGACGGTCTACCTCTCCCACTTGGATTGATTGTTATAGAAGAGATTGTGGAGGATCCTCCATCCAGTACTCCATTGCATTTTGGTGCCAGGATCACCCTATATCCTTCTTCATCAGAAGTTAGTCTCCCTTCATCGCAAGTTCCTGTAGAATCGCTAGGAAATATTTTGGATAGACTAGATATGTCTGAAAAACTGTTGACACATAGGACTATGTCATCTGACACAACAGCAACAGAACCTCCTACTGCTACTCCAACAATGTTCATTGATGTACCATCTGTCCCAACAAGTTGTCAACCACTAGATGGAGTCCATCCAGGGACTGTTTCGATAGTATGGTTTGTCCCCGTTTGTTCGTCCAGAATAATATCTGGAATCTCTTATGTTGAGCCTCAAAAAATTGATCCTTTGCAACAGTATCAATTTGGGCAGTCCAGTCCCCAAAGGCCAATCATTCCTTTGAGTACTGGATTACCACCATATGGGGGGCAGTATGCCCTTTCATTGTTTCCTCCGGGAGAACAACCATATGGGAGTTCACAACAGAATTCGGTTCATGCTAGAATTACATCTAGCGGGTGGGTGCCAATACTGCCTCAACAACGAAGAGTTGTATACTCAATGTAACAAAGCCTACCTGTGTTGAATATCTGTTATCGGGAAATCTAGTGTCCACTCGGAGTTGCTAGTCCCACTAAGACTGGTAGCTATCTTAGAAATAAACAAACTAAAACCACTTTTGATTTCCTTTATGAGAAGTAGATAAGAGGGGAACAAAGGACACCAACCTCAGTCTTGCGCTTGGTTCTTTGCTAGATTCCTCTCCCTTTTGATAGATCTTCGTCGCTCCTTCTTCATCTACCCAGCTTCAAAGAGCACCTATGGAATCGAAGCAGCATAATACTATCAAAGAACAGAGGTCTACAATCATAAACAATACAGGACCAGATATGTATTGACCACACAAATGCATATATCATCAAACATACAAGAATGTGGAGGAAAGCTTGAATAGCTTTATTAATATCAAGAATAGCAAAGAGGATTACAACCAATTGTTCTAAACCAATGTCATCCTCTCAGCATGAAAGCCCTTCTTCACCTCATGAAAAGCTTAGATCACCCAACACTATGATATTACACCAGGAAACCAACAACACTTCCTTACAAGGTACAAGGTTCCAACCTCTCGATCTCTGTGATGAGGGATCCATATATAGATGATTGTAGGGGGGTGAGTCAGCTTATGGGAATTTGATTAGTGTCCTCTCCCTGATAGTCCTTGATTCCACTTGGAGAATGATGATCTCATACTCATCCCTGGGCGAATTCAGAGTGGCAAGTGTCACAGTAGAAGTTTCTGGAAGATTCCATGATCATCCACCTTGCAAACTGTCTCTGCCATTTGTATACTCTCTCCCATCGCACCCTACAGAAGGGCTTTCCAGTATGCACCGCACCTTTTACACTGAGTAGGTGAGATGCATCGCACCCTCTGGACAGGGCAGCCTGTATGGTCCAGTTTTGACCAGTTCTCAGCAGTTTTTCATGGAGAACTTCTGGGAGATGATGTAATCAGCTGACCTTGTTCCTTTACGGTGTGAAGCAACACTTTTAGGGACTTAGAAGCCCTTGGTTTATGGACATGTATGATTGGGGGTGCAGTGCCCAAAAATGTTTATAACAGTTGCCCCCTAAAGCATGAGGTTGTTAATCTTTTGATGTCGGGTGAAATGCTTTATCATGAGGATCCGAAGTTTTTTCGATTTGTAAGGTGACCTCTAATAAGATACAATACAATACATTATCTTCATAATATTTTTCATGATCTAGTTGAGCTGGGCATTCCCATGCTCAGCTTTATAAATTCATTTTCATGTACATAGGACAGACAACCGTCTATGTAGTAGACTGATGATTCGGACAGAGTCATCATCCTTTCATTCAGATGATCATCTGTTTGGCAATGATGTACATTTGATGTCTTTATATTCCTGAATATATCGCAGCTCGGATGGATGAAACTAGATCCGGGGTCTTCAAACTCGTTCAATCTTCACTCGGAGTACAAGTCGATCCATGTGAAAGATGTTCTGGAGTCGAACATGGAAAGTCATCACATGATTACCAACCAATGATGTAAGATGTTAACATGCGCGAGAGGAATCACCGATAATGATGATGACCCTCAAGGTATTACAGTACAATTCGCACGATGTGAAAAAGGGACTTGGTGTTGAACACCACGCAAAATCTTTTGGTTGAAGGCCATTGATGTAAACCTGTCGCCGGAAGTGAGAAACTTGCCATTGAGGCATGCAAGCTTCAAAGTACTGAAAGGGTTGTTCCTAGGTTGACTTCTTGGATGATGAGCTGATGTCGACAAGAAGCGACCCATCGTAGGAGGGCCTTAGTGAATCCCACATCTACGACATGGAACGGAGCAAATGATTTGGAGGTGAAAATGATCTGATGATACAAGGTTCAGGGTGGCGGTCATGAAAGAATGGGGCGTGAATGTATTGTAGCGGATGAGACACAGGTGAATTCTCTAAGCGACTTCTCTTGAACATACCGGTGACACTGAAATGGATTGGTAACGTTAACCCCCAAGATGGATGGTACGATGGACCAATGGTGATATGACTGGTGAACGGAATAACCCAACCCGACTCGGACGTGGAGTAAAAGTGTCATGTTCAAGAGCAACTTGCTACCAATAAAGTTTCTTCAAGTTTTCTTCCCAATTTTCCCCAGTCATTGCTGACCAGTACCTCTTTATTTTTATCAAGCTTGAGGAGGATAGCATATGCTTGTTCTATAATCCTCCCTTCAGGAGAACCCGTCGCTATGATTTAACGAGCCTAGCGACAGTGAAACTCGTTCTTATCCATTTGGAAAAGTTTGTTGCTATTGATTTTAACGAGTTTAACGACAATGATAACTCGGTCTTTTTCATTTTTACAGAGTCTGAAAAAGGATGGAAAGGAAACTCCAATGATTCTTTTTCATCATATAATCCCTTAAGTCCAAAAAAGCAATACGAAAGGGATGAATTTTCGATAGTTTTAACGAGCCGAACAAGACAAGCGCTCGATCTTTTTGTGTAATAATCCCTCAGGTCCAAAAATATTAAAATATAGAGGAGGGATAACACTTTTGATGACTTTAACGAGCCAGAAAGGCCAATCGCTCGGCAATCTTTTCATATTTTACGAGTCAGGTGAAAAGAGCTTAAAGGAGACTCGTTTTTTGAGGAACGAGTGATAATTTCGGGTAGCAGCTGATTCCAAGTAAGGTTTGGAATTTTCCAATCATGGCAGTGTCACAAGGATGGCTAACAGAATCACTAGTCACAGATGTTCCTCAAAAGGGTAAACAATCAAATGGAGGCATATGATCGGCTAAAACAGAGTGGAGGTGATGATGAAAACACGACCAGGGCTCAAAAGCTGATGATAATGCATTCATAATGGTTATTTACTGGAGATTGGTTCATTTTTTAATGAGATTAAACTCTGGGGGAAACATTTGCTCATTTCTTAGGTTTAATTTTTAACAAGCTTGAACTTCACATAAAAACTACTCGTGCCAGTCATATAATAAGGACATCTCATCTATAGATTCCATTTTTATGGAGCTTGCACCTTTCGAAGCTTTGCTCCGTATCCTTTCGCATGCAAGCTAGAAACGACCAACTACTATCCTAGGGGTTAGTTAACTACTAAGGTCAGGTAGGAAAAATTTTCCTTTACTTCGCTGGTGCCATTTGGCCCCTGCAAAGGTGAACGGTCAATTTGACCACTCAACCAACTTAAGCAGTTGAAGTCAGTGGAACTACAGTTAGCGTTACGCTAGTCTCTTTTCACTTGCTCGCAAAAGGTTTGCATGCCCCCAGGCATACCGAAGTAGAGTTTCTAGATTACCTCTCAATTTTCAGACAAAACATTTGTTCTATCGGGAAATGCCTACCTTCTAACGGAGGTATCTTATTCTGGTCTAATTCCCTCTTCCTATACGGATGGGTATCAGACTAGTCATATATCCTTCACAGAAACCTACTCTATGCCTAGAGTTTTCCTGCCGGAATAGGCCAGGGTGCATGCCCCCTGGGTTTCAGTCATGTCCTCCCAAATTACTCGCGTTCTTCAGGTGGACGGACTGGAGATTGATGAGACATTCCTTGCGTGAAAAGACCATTTAGGGATGGCATTTGACTATTAGCTATGTGTGAGCTGGGGAACGAAAGCTGGTCTATGAGTTGGACCACTCGGCCTTCATGCGGAAAACACATTACTCTAAAGAGTGAGGAGACAATGGCTCCCATGCTATAAATATAGTTGCACATAAGGAGTAGATTATAGTCTAGAGGTCCTTGGACTACCATTACGTTCATATAAATGGTTTTCCTTCTTAAATTAATAGGCACATTGGGAAGGATCCCTAATGGTCGACTGGTTCCTTTGTTGAAGCCTGTCAGATTTCTCATCTCAGGTAGAAGCGATGGCGAACCAAGCGCTTTCAAGCAGTTGAGGAAAGGATACTCACAGAAGCCCCTTCATCTATGATGGTACTGGCCATGACCATTCTGTAAGCTTGTACAATGATTCAGAATGGTACACTAGCTGGTAAGCGAGGTCTGCCTAGTAGATTCCAATCGAAGGAAACGACTAGGTTGCTTGGAGGTGGGACCGAATAGACGAACAGATACGACTTTGACGAACTTCCTTCCTACGGTAAAGGAACGGGTAGATTGCCCCCATGTTCATCAGAGTCTGTGTTTACGAAAATAATTTGAATGATGTCGTTCTCATTCTCTTCAATGCCTGTATCATATGAAGATGGACCTTCTCAAGGCAAGACCAGATCAACTGCCGTCTCGACCTTTTGACTTTCGTCTGGTGTGGATTCAGAGGGTTTATATTCAATGATAGATGCTTCGACCGACTACGATGGCGTGTCAGTGAGATTTTCAACCAGTGATAGACTCGGCAAGAGTTTCTTATATCTAGGAGGAAGCTGTAGCGGTGAAGTAGGACAGTTATCCAAAACTCTTTTAGCTTCATCTAGGAAGGGACAACAATGGACGATGTGATCGCCTTCACACAGTTTACAAGGAAATTTAAATTTCCTTTTCTGTCCAGATACTTCGCTTTCACTAGTTGACGGTGTACTTTCAACAAGATCAGAGGTTGATGACACCAGATTGTGCAAACGAGGAGACCAGTCCCTTAAGATTCGAGGGATGCAAGGACAATCTCGATGATAGTGGTCTCCTTTGCAAATGACACATGGAGATCTAGGCTTGGATGGTGCAGTGTGTGGATTTTCGCTAGACGATGCATGGTTCCCCCTTTTTGCCTTTGGCTCCTTCTTCTTTTTTTCCTTCTTCTCCTTCTTAGTTACTTGATTTTCAACTTTACCAGCTTCATCAAGCGAAGGGGAAGGAGGAGAGGGAGAAACAGACGAAGTAGAAGGTTGGGGGTAACTCTAGTATCATCTAGTTGCTGACTTGATTGTTCAGGAATCACGGTGTTTTGAATGATGGAGGTCGAGAAGAGCCATATTGGCAAGCCAATCGTCAATCTTGGAAGTGACAATGTGGCCATATGAGGTGCACCAACATCTCCCCAAGAGGAGAAGGACAAGGATTTCCTCCAAGGGAAATCCTTGGTTGGTAGACTCCATTTTCCTCAACCTAAATACCAACGAGGCAACTTGTGATGTTATTCCGATTAAAAAAAAAATTAGACGCTTTGACACAACTTGTTTTTTCAATTTTTAAGAGTCGAGAAAAAACAAAGATGACTCTAGTCGCCTTCGATTTTTAATGAGCTTGAAGTGACAAGTGCTCAGATGGACCTTTTCCTTTAAGGAGTCTGAAAAGGAACGAAAGAGACTTCTCTGGAAATCTAG
>APFE031653672.1:0-23202 GCA_000404065.3 Pinus taeda
ATAATGGCACAACTCATACACTGAATGGACAAGAAGATGGAAATGGTTGCAAGTTTCATGCTGGTTGTCATATTCTTCCTGGTCCTTCAGCACGCAATGATTGCAAGTTTCACGATGGTCGTCATATTCTTCCCGGTCCTTCAGCACGCAATGACTGCAAGTTTCATGCTGGTCGTCATATTCTCCCTGGTCCTTCAGCACGCAATGGTTGCAAGTTTCACACTGGTAAGCATATTCTTACTGATCCTTCAGCACCTCCACTTTCTATAGAGACTCACTATAATCACAATTGTCATCATGGACTTGCGAATCTTTCAGATCCTACAGCATCCCCTGTCCCTTTAGACGTTTCTGGTAATCGATTGAGGATAACCACAAGGCCTTCCAAGAATGTTCTCTCTCTTTTCATTACAATGATATATTGATATTCTAACTGTCCATTTAACACTAATTTAAATCATCCCTATCTTATTTTAGAGGATTTTAGTCCAAAATTACTACCAAGTTGACATTGAAATAGTCTAAAATCAAAACATTTAATATTTTAACCATTTTAAGCAATTTGAAGAGGGAAAATTTGATGTGATTAGGGGTTTAACCCTAATTGTTATCTACCACCAATGGCTTTCACAAACTTCATCCTAAAAAATCCTCTCTCCCTAGCAAGGAAGAATTACTTCTCATTGGGACCTTGTGTGCCTTCCTTAGCTATAAGTGTCACATCCTTCAAGGATGTACTGTTGCGAGGGAACCTTGGAGGGCCCTTACCTCAATACCCTCAAATCATAATTGTAAATTAAACTCATAGATAAAGACACAATAAAACAATTTGCATTCTATAACGGAAATGGGTTAATATTGGGTGCAATTGCCTTTAACCAAAGCTAGCAGATGTTAATCAATGGATTGCATGCCCTAAGAAACTAAATTGAAAGAAAGAAGCTTATATTTATCCTTGTTCCAAGGCTTTGTTAAAAGTGGAATTTTACCTAACAAAGGATAGATAATAGATTATTAACATAGGGTTGTTTTTTTAGGGTAAATTTTGATTTTGCATGAAGACTGAGTCTCCAACATTTGAACTAGGGTTGAAGTCTCTCTCCACTGCTTCATTATGGGTGTATATTTTATGTTACACTTTTATGGATATTGAAGATGCATTGAGTGAGTTTCACTTTAGGGGAAAATAAATAAAGCACATGTGCATTAGAACTTTGAATCTATTTTGATATGAATTTCAATGAAGGATGCATGAAAAAAATAAAGTTGGTAGCAAAAGAATACACTTGGACTCAAATGATAGATTATGAGTAGGTAGGCTTAAGATGTTGGGCATGCTTCAGAATGAGGCACATAGAAGTGCATTGCATGAAGACCTCCAAGATGTTAAATAAATAAAATGCATGACAATGAGACACAAGAAGTGGCAGAAAAGGCCTCAATCCATATTGTTGACATTATATTAATTTGAATAATGCAAATATATATTACATGATTGAAACCACCTCTTTTCTCTCACCTCAATACCTCATCAAGAAATAAAGTAGGAGGAGGCAAAATAGGAATCTAGAAACACACTTATGATAACAACTATATCCTAGAATATGACATACAAAGGTGGTAGTAACACTAGGACTTCACAATTGTATATGAGTAAGAGGCTAACATTCCCCGTGTTAATTGTAAGTCCAAACAATAATGCCAACAAAGAAGTATTTCAAGAAGAAGAGGTAAGAGAGGGAGGGAGGGAAGAAGAAATACATTCAAGTAGTTTCTCCTTTGAACACTAGGCCGAGAAAACAAAAGAGCATGTGAGAGACTTTTCAATCTATAAAAAAATATTATTTTTTCTTTAGAAGAATTATATATACTAGGATAGTTATAAATTAAATGGTTTGTGAATTTTATAGGCATCAATTCACAATCAACATCAGAACACTTACTCTATAATATATCTCATTATTCCAAAATTTAAAAAATCATAAAAATTAACTAAATTATAACTTTATTTTAAATTATTATTAGTATTTGTTATATAAAGAATTAATGTATGGGTTAAATATATATACATTTGAGAAAACATGTAATAAAAATTTACTTCCACTTTATCATAGAGATTCTTAATGTGTAAATAAAGTGTATTATAATACCATGAACCAATACCCAAACTTATTAATATCATATACTAAAAAACCATAACTTATTTTATAGTCAAATATTTTATATATATTTAAATTAAATTAAATTCTATAATATTTTTTAATTAAATTAAAATACAAAAATACATAACAGTTACTTTTAAAATAAATATTTACTAGTCATCTATTAATTATCAATAATTAAATTAAACTTCTGAAATCTTATTCCAAAACATATTTTTATTAATAACTAAATAAAAATTTTATTCCAAAATACACTCCTATCAATATTATTAGAACATTGAAGTCACATTCTTCCTAACCATATTATATATGCCATTCAGAGGAAAAAAGATGACTTCCCTAATTGCTAATAAATAAATAGCAATTTTATATCCCAATGTTGTAACCGACAATTTTGTGGGTTGAGTATATGCTAAATAGTTGTGAGGATTTAATGATAATCTCCTCACCCAAGTTCCTGGATTTAATGACAATCTGGTTATCCAAGTTCAAGTCTCATTATGACACAATATGAGACGATACTCTATTATAGAATCACCTTTATCTTGAGTATGTTAAACTCTCAATTCTGCATCATTCTCGATGTCAAGGGTCCTGAGCTTATATCTGCATTCGACATCAGGATGCCAAATAGCTCTGTTCGATCTAGGTTGTATCAAAAGTGTAGATGGTTTGGCGTCTTCTTGATAGTAACCTATGCCATCATTTACAGGGAATCTGCAGATGTAGATCGCTGAAAACAACAAATATGAAAAACTCTTAGGGGATTTACTCACCATCATTTCCGCGGATTTACTCACCATCACATGGTGTGAAGCTTGCAGATTTACTCACCATCACATGGGAATACACTTCTCCTTGTTGCCTAAGTGATCTGTAGGGGGAGTCATAGGAACTATAGTCTACCATTTTGTTTGTCATCTTGAATTATCTTCTTCCTGCCAGGATACCATGTCAGATAAACCAAATAGATACCAAAATCAAGTCCATACCTTAGTGATGTTCAGGGGAGGCTTATGTCATCTACAATATCAGTCCACATTAGCATGTACATGCATAATCATAAGCATATCTGTGTAATAAAATAACATCACAACAACATCATGCATGATCATACAAACTGTATACCTTGATCCCATGCATGGCAACCATAACCTTGACAACATTAGACTTATCCAAAGAGAGTGAAAACATGCTTTGATACCACCCTGTTGTATCAGATATGACTGAAAGAGAGTGCTACCCACTCTGATACCACCCTATAACCGCCTCCTCCCACATTTACCCACTTTCATTGCCTTTGCTGAGGAAAACATCAGCTAAGGGTAACTATGATATGACTCAACCTCCTTCGTGACCTTAACGAAGTGGAGTCGATAACTGAAGACCTTATTGACTTCCCTTAAGTGCCACAAGACCTACAGGAGTAACCCAACCCCTCCAGGTGTCCAACCCCTCAGAAAACTCACTTTTTCCCTGACCTTGAGCCCCAGTCGCTCCCTTGCCAAGGTCTCCATGTGAGTATGGGTTCCCAGTGGCTCCCATAGGCTTACATGAGTGCAACTTTGGAAGTTTTCTGCCAGTGTTGTGCCAACGACTATGAGAATTAAGGCTACTTTCTAGGGTTGGGGCTAAGCCTCTGCTATAAAATCCATGAAACTTCCAGAACCCATAAAATACATGAAGACAATGCTTACAAGCCAAAACTAGTACGAGGACTTGACCTGACCATCCCCACCCGAGATTGACATTTTGTCAAACACTTGGTAGATATATAACCTACAGGCCATGAGTGCTAGTCTGAACATAAGGGACTGAAAACTTAATTGAGGTTTAACAAGAAGGGTCTCTACCTTCTCACATCAGCTGTCATATAATCAATTAGGTCTTGCATTCATTATTTATTTAGTTACAAGCAAAAACATGAATAGATCCATGACTGAGAACTATCATATAACCATGCTTATAACCAGCATATAAGCAAATAAATAACAATAAGGGAACAACCATTAAAGCCACATAATAACAAATACATTTCCTTACAAAAAGCAAGAGAAACTTAGCTTTTATTAAACATAAGAAAATACCGACTAAGTACGGGACTTCCACGTTCCACTCGACCATAGATTGGCTGAGCTAAATCTCTCTTCAACCAATCACCCCCATGCCATATTCCAAGCATGATTGTAGGATCTCATGAGATAAACCAATATAAAGACAACTAAGGGAATCCAGAGGTTAAACCACGACCGCCTTATAATTTCTTCACCATCCTTGAGGAATTTTCTTGTCTCCACCCTAAGGATTTATCGTTTATCCCACCATTACCGGTCAAGGGATTCCTAGGCCTTTGGGAATTTTACTGAGACCACCACATCCTAAATTTGAAAACCATCTGGCAATACAAAGCTCAAATCGGCAATAATCCCATCACACCATGGTTATTCATAAATGGAAAGGCTAGGCTAAAATCCATTGTCGAATCTCAACAACATCTATGCCAATGACAACCAAAGAACCATATACCAACATGCACACACCATGCATGTCAAAACCAACTAGGAAATCACACATGCAATATGTTACCTGCAAGTATTCATGTTGGAGTTGCTTGATCCTTGCCTTCCCTTTGTTTTCTTGTCCTTCTTTGCTTTCCTTTCCTTTCCTTTCCTTGCTTGCTTACTTTCTTTCTCCTCTATGAAGCTAATTCCAAAATTGAATTGAAAAAAAGGTACCAACTAATCCTCATAAGTCTTTTTTATTAATGAGGCCTCTATTTTCTTCAATTTTCCTTCATTTTTTCTCCTCACATGCAACCCGTGACGTTTCACTTTCCTTTTCCCTTAATTTCCATGCTTTTCATTAATAAATTGCTAAAAATGCCATTTTTCCTTTCTAAAGCCTTAGTTGTTTCCTTTTCCAATCTTGCTTAGCCATAAATACATCAAATAATGCCCACTAGGATATTTTTCCCAACATTCAGCTTGGGATAAGTGACCCTTTCCCTTGGTCTTTCTTAACCTTTATTAACTTTTATTATACAATATTTTATCTCGGGGTTGTTACATATCCATCCCCCTTAGGGGAATACCATCCTCATTGTTACACCACACCTAGACCTAGCAAAACTGCTGAAAAGAAAAATAATGGCTATGGACCTTTATAACCCAACTCATTGTAGTGTTTACAATAACATCCTGCTCAAAAGAAAAATCACCATGACAACATGACAATATAAAAGCCATACCGCTTATTGGATCTTTATAACTTAGCTTATGGCGATATTAACAATAGAAAGCATACATAAATTTGTACAAATACCAAGACTCATTTTCCTTCACTGCAAAAGAATGAAGGATACATAGCCACCATCTAATCAACTATCTCCCATGTAGTTTCAACAGGCCCAAAGTGCTTTTAATGCACGCTAACCTGCTTGAGTGCTCTGTTCCGGAGCATGAGATGTTTCCACTAAAATATGCATTAGGGTTCTGGCCAAGATTATCCTTCTTACTCCACCTGCAATACATACCAATCAATAACATGATCAACATACTTTACATATCTTTTAGGCAAAAAAACATGAAAAAAATCATGGACTTTCACTGTCAGAGGTAGTGCAAGTATGTAGGTCACTGGTCCAATCTTCTCAAGGATCTCAAAAGGAATGTAATATCATGGTGCCAACCTGGAACATGATCCAATCATCAAGGATATATTCTTGGGATTAATGCACAAATAAACATGCTTCCCAACCTGAAACTCCTTAATTGCCCGGTTTTGGTCTGTATAACTTTTCTACCTATCCTGTTCTACCTTTAGATTCTTATTTATAACCTACATTTCCCATTCCATGTCTGAAAACATGTATGGTCCAATAAGTAACCTGTTCATTGGATCAATCCAGCTGATGGGAGTGTTACACCTCTGCCCAAACAATGCCTCAAATGAATTCATCCTCAGTGACTCTTGATAATTGTTGTTGTATGCAAACTCAACCAATGGAAGGTACTCCTCCCATCTCCTCTGCTAATGCATGACATACATCCTCAACATATCCTCTACTATCCTGTTGACCCTCTTTTTCTGTAAATATGTTTGTGGATAAGTTGTGTTGAGGACCAAATTTGTACCCAATCCAACAAACAACTCCTTCCAAAACTTGGAAGTGAACTTGGCATCCTTGTCCGACACAATATTCTTCAGAACACCATGCAATCTCACAATCTCCCTGATGAAGGCTTGTGCTACCTCCATGTTTCTCCCTCCCATTCACCAAATCTTGATAGCTTTGCTAGCTCTTGGGAAGGCCCAGAAGGCCTAGGCTTACCAAGTATTCTTCAGGGAAATTAACACCAACCTCGCCAATTCATCACAACACTATGTAAAATTGCGCAAATACTGCGAAATTGTGTCATTCTTTGCATATCGATGCTTCAAAGTTTATCTTTGAGTCACAACTTGCTGTGGTCACTATTATTCTCGAACAATTCCGTTAGCATTTTCCATATCACAAATGAATTTTCTTTTCCATGGATATTCAAGAGAATATGATCATGTATTCCCTCTAATATTATTCTCCTTGCCTTGGCTACATATTTATTTCACTGAGCAAGGTTTTGGACATCAGATGCTTGAGATTTTGCAAAATCCATCTTGATGTATTCTAGAAATCCATTGTCATCCAATACTGCCTCCATATGATCCTTCAATGCAACAAAATTTGGGTGCCTTCAAAGGCATACTATAGCCTTAGTCATTAAAGACCATCTTCTTAGCTCTGAATAAATCCTGTTGCACTGATCTTCAAATTCAAACCTCTCAGAAACTACTTTTGCTATAATGTGAATCGAACTCTAATACCATGTAGAAATTAGGTTGTAGATTTGCAACTTCTCACAAATTTTTAATTAAAACCACAAGACACAAACCTACTCTACTGCTATGTAAATGTTATTTCACAATTTAGAACATAAATCTCAGACATGCAAGAAGAAATAACACACATGCAACAAGTATTTTTATCTAGGGAAAACATTCTACTAAAAACCCTAATGCCTGCTTCCATTAATCAAATGAATAAATATGTATTACAATTACTTCACTCAATTGAGCTCACCCTGCAAGTGAAAAACCTATCTCTTTACTCACAAAAGGCCTCTGACCCAGACTTAGTCAATTTTTTCTTCGGCTTGAGCTCCTATTTACTTGAACTGTTCCTTGAGGAATTAGTCCCTATTATTTATGAAATTCCTCTAATTGAATTGAGAAATTCCTTAGGCTGATCATATGACTACATGCAACAAATGTACACACAAGACTAGTCTACAATTGATGTTACACTGCCTTGGAATCTCCACCTCAAATGGGTAACTTGAATTCTCTAAATTTATTAGCTATGTTTGGCTAATTGATCAATTAATTGGATGATTAATGAGTTTTACTGAATTCCTACTACACAACTTGACCCTCCACTAGTTCTTCCAACAATTGGAACTAGTTTAATTGAAAACAACCTGAGATAACTGATCTTGATTGCTACAAATTAGCAACCACACATGCAGAACTGAACTCTAACTCGTCCAACTTGAATTTACTAAGTAAACTGGGTGACACAAGTGATGTCTCACAAGTTAACATCATCCAAGTTGTTTACTGATGTCGAAATTTAGATTTTCTTAGTTTAATGAAGGAAAAATCAAATTGATAATTTCTTGCTAAAATTTTCAATAGATATCAGTGGCCATCCACCTACTCCACTGACTCAAAGGAAAATTCTCTATCTTAGGAGGTTTTTTACATTTTTTTTCGGTTGCTAAACTTCTAGGGCCATTTTGAGGCCCTAAATGATATTTTTTTACATGGCAGAGACCTATGCTTTGTTAGTGGAAATGTGTAATTCTTGGCTAGACCTTTCAAACATGCCACCTAGCCTGCCAAACAAATATTGTATGCAAAATTTATGACCCTGGGAAGTTGATTTACTAACTAAACCTACTGGGGCCCATAATCCCTTTGGCTTTTCATCTCTTAGGGTTAGGTTTTTCAATATTTGTGTTTTCCTCATTGCTTGTGATGTTAGAATGGTCCTTTCGACCTTATTGTAACTCACTTTCGTGAAGGCATGTAGTTGTCACATATCTACTTAGAGATAAGCTACCACCATTCAAGCTAGTTTGTTTCATTATGAATTTCTACATTTTCAACACCTTCCATTTATTAATAGAAGACAAGTTTCACTATATATTTATGCTTTGGTTATAAATTTGTATTTCATTTTGTTCCCTTCAAAAATCTAGATCATAAGTATTTGGAAATATGGATGACTTGAATCAAGTTCCAACTACTAGGGCCATATCCAAATGTAAAACACTTGATGGCAATGTATCTAACATTTGGCATCCAAAGAGTTTCAACTGATATTCTCGTAAGCTTGATTCTAGATCCAGATATAATAATCACCTAACACATCATTGTTAGATTAGTTGACACATTAGCACAATTTTTTAAATAAATGTCGCATGCAATGTGTGAGATATGACACATTATACTCCACATCAACAATAATGTGCATTGAACCTTGAAAATCCATATCAAGAAATGCCACATATCAAATGAAAAACCAATAAGTTTAAAGGAAAGAAGCTTAAATAGCCATATTTCACATCTCGGTATTCAATGGCTTGAAACTAATGATATTAAGTGTTCCACATGAATCCAAATACATTATGTTTGGTTTCAATCCAACTTGATTGAACTTGTTTGAAAAGAATCTAGATCTGGAAGTACAACACTAACATTTGGTATTCAAATGACTCAAATTAATAATATTTTCCTTTGATTTGGATTGAGATTACCCATATTAAAATATTTGGAATCTGAAACAATTAATCTAATCAATTTATGAATCACGTTATGATACTCTGTAAAATCATTTTCATAAAATTTTGACATTTTACAAATAATAATCTTTAAATCAAATTTAAGCAAATTGATATCATCAAAACAAATTATGAAAAAATTATAAAAAATGAAAGATGAATCAAATTGTAAATATGTACAAATTTATTAAAATTTAAATTAAATGATCATAAATAATTAAAATTCACAAAAGAAAGAAAAGTTAGAAGGATCCCATTATTTTATGAATAATTCATATAATGATGGGGGCTTGTTGTACAAGCTACGACATATGGCCAAGGGTTATGAAAGATAAGCCAAGGGATTGAAAATCCTATTGTAGTTGGAAATGGGCCCAAGCATGGAGGCTTGGATAGTGGAATAAAGAGTTTGAATAAGTCAAAGAGTACCAAAATAACCTTTTTTAAGGAAAGAGGGATTGAAAAAAGAAGCAAATTCGATGGAAGAAAAGGAAACTAAAAATGGAATCGTAAACAAGCCATTCCAAATTGCATATAGAATTTTAGACGAGGGAAACCAAGAGATTTTTCACCATCCAAAACTACACCAACCCTTGGGGGACCAAACAAACAAATTGGAATGCATAAGGAGAGACTAAAGAAGTATCTTGAGGCATCTATAGTTTATTTCTATTTCAAGAAGATATGCCACAACTATTATGTTTGTTGGCACTTTATTCCATGTTCTTTCAACGGGAAGAATGACAATAAAATTTATGCAAAATAACCACAATTTTAGAGGAACATTGATGATAAGAGAATGTCAAGTAGCCTTTATAGTAGCAAGAATTTTTCCTAGCACTACAAGTTCAATGGATACTGTAAAGCCAAGTGTTGGAGGTTTCATTTAGAACTTCATCTCAGGAATTACAGAACCAAAAAAACGTTTTGAGAGAAAAGTGTGAAGGGAAGGAAGAAGGAGAAACCCAAGCCCCTATAACCCTTAAAACATACTAATTTTGACCCCTAACATCTACTATCTAATATATCTTCTAACTATGAGAACTATATCCCAAAAAGCATAATGCTATCATCCTTAACACTTGAAATGTAATCATTATCACTAATAAACTCTAAACCATAACAAATATACTTGTTAACTAGTAACATTTATGATCCATAACCTAATACCATATACAAACATATTCTCTAACTCCTATATGCCCTAACCCATAACCTTTAGGACACGCCCAAAGCCTTTTCATTTTTAAACCTTAAACCAAATAACCTCTATCCCTAAATGCATATATCCTTTGGACTTAGCATTAATAACAAAAATTCCTAAATTAATATATCCACTATAGCTGATAACTACTATATTAACTTATAATCCTTAACACTCTGAAAACTCCTGATCCTTATAAATCCTCACCTTATAAACCCTTAAAAAAAACCCCCAACCCTTAATAACTATCCCTAATAAATGCTAACACATAATTCAAAACCCTAGTTTCTAACCCAAATAATCCTTAATTCCTCTATCCCATAGCCCCAAACATATATAAATCCTAATAAACTCCATTGTATGACCTTATGAACCTTAATAACTAACCCACAATCCTTAATCCCCATACTCACTAAGTTTGAACGTTGGCCCCATTTAATGCTCACCATGCGATGTCAGTGGATGACATTGGTGATGGGCGTGTTGGAAGATGTTCCATGACATTTCAAAAGAGTTTCGACAAATATTCCATAGATGGGAATGAGGAATTATGACAATGAGACTGTATGATGAGTGTTGATGTAAACATTGACCATCTCAAGGATTATGCAGGGATGTCACACATCCTTAAATCGTAAAACCCTCACATACCATCAAGGCATGTGCCTAGCCCAACCATGTTAAATTTCAATGCATACAAGAATAGTTTGAAGAAATTTCAACATTGGCCCCATTCACTGCTGACCGTGTGACTTTGGTAGATGACATTGGTTATGGGCGTGTTGGAAGATTTTCCATATTGACATTTCAAGATAGTTTCGAAAATATTCCATAAATGGGAATGAAGAATGATGAAAATGAGATTGCATGATGAATGTTGATGCAAACGTGGACAATCTCAAATATTATGCAAGGACATTACACATCCTTGAGTCTTGAAGCCCTCACCTACTATCAAGGCATGTTTCTACTCTAACCGTCAAATTTTGATGCATACAGGAATAGTTTGAAGAAAGTTCAATGTTGGTCCCATTCATTGCTCACTATGTGGCATCAATGGATGACATTGGTGATGGGCGTGTTGGAAGATGTTCCTTGACATTTTAAGATATTTTTGATAAACATTCCATATATGGGAATGATGAATGATGACAATGCGACTGCATGATGAACACTGATGAAAAAATGGACAATCTCAAAGATTATGTGGGGAAATCAATCACACTTGAGTCTTCAAACCATTGCATAATGTCAAGGCATGTGTATAGTTTACCAATGTCAAATATCTATGCATACAAGACATTTCTACGCATTCACTGCTCATCGTGCGACATCGTTGGATGACATTGGTAATGGGCATGGTGGAAGACATTCCATTAAATTTCAAGAGTTTCGATAAAGGCCTAAATCCCCTAACCCCTATTCCTGCATTGACCTTTAAATCTGTAAGCCCTAATTCCTAAAGTACCCTTAATCCCTAAACCCTACTTAATCACTAATCTCTTAACGCAAAATCCCTAAAACCCCTAACCCCTAAGGCATCGACCCTTAAAAACTTAATCCCTAATCCCTTAATCCATAAAACCTTATGCCCTAGGCATGACTTAAACATTAATCCCTTAACCAATCATCCTGAAGCCATTAAGCTACCTAACCTGTAAGCATCAAATCTCTTAGCTCTTGACCCTTAATCCATTAAAACCTAACCCCTAATCCCTTAACCCTTAATCCCTCAAGACCAAATCCATAAATCCAATAATCCTTAAATCCCCTATCCACTTAAACCCCAAAACCTTAATTATTCAACTATTTAGGCACATATGACGCTAAAAAGGGAGCTAACCAAGGCAATAATATAGGTCTAAAAAAAGGAGCTAAATCGTGTGCTATTTCAGGGGAAATTTATGGCACTATTATGGCCTAAATGTTTTGGTCGGCACAAACAACACTAAAAATAGTGCCATCCCGATAAATAGTGCCGATGTTTTCAAAAATTTGGAGAAAAATACACTATAACAATCCATGGAAGCAAAAAAGGGAGCTAATCACAAGGATTTTTTGTAGTTTAAAAAGCTATGAATCTTGAAAACTAAAGAAACATAAGAGGGATTATGCCATTCATGAGTTATAACTTGCAACTATAATTCATGTTCTTAAGATATGGAGGCATACCTGATGGGGAGTGGATTTATATTAATGACTAATCATAATGGGCTGAGATATTTGGTTTATTAGCCTCATTTGAATTTTTGATGAGAAATATGGCTATCTTTCTTAACGGGCATGACTTTGAGATAAAGCACTTAAGGGTAAAGAGAATAATGTAGCTTAGTAGGAGGATGCAAATGATTCACTTAGCAAAAAAAGGAAGATATGAATCTGATTTGAAATCTAGGGTAAATGAAGCCTTAAGCACTAATGAACAATTTGTGCATATTAAAGAATTTTTGCAGCTGTAACCTATGAAATGTGAAAAACATCAAATAACAAATGATGGGATGTTTATTTATAATAATTAGCTATACATACCCAACTACATAAATTTAAAGAGACTTCTCTTTGATGATTTACAAAAAAAGCCTTATTTGAGACATTAAAATATCAAAAGATGATCATGGCAATAAAGAAGTAGTATCGTTGGTCAAGGATGAAAAAGGAAATTGTGGAATATACTACTAGATACATAGAGTGTTAACAGGTCAAGGGGGAAGACTAATGCCCTACGAGATTTTTATAGCTCTTACCAATATTAGAGTGGAAATGGGAGATCGTAGCACTAGATTTAATCATTGGGTTGCCAAAGACAAAGAAGAAACATGATGCAATTATGGTAGTGGTTAGTAATCTAAGCAAGGTTTTTAGTTTCATTTCGTTAAATTCAACCCATAAGACAATTGACATTGTGGATAATTTTGTGAAGGTAATTTTCAACTAGATGGTATGCCAAAGGCAATCATCTCTATAAGGATATGAAATTTATGTCAAGTTTTTGGAACACATTATTTTAAAGGTTTGGAACTTGGCCAAATTTTACAAAGTTATGTTTAGAAAAAAAGAATGAATCAAATATTAGAAGACATGCTTCGTAGGTACATGATAGGAAAACTGGTGAAATGGGAATACCAACGAAATTTGTTAGAGGTTTCCTACAACAATGGCTACCAAGAATCACCAAAGATGAGCCCGTTATATTTACTTTACAAAAAAACATGTAACACCTAGGTGAAATAGATTAATCTAGAAAAAAGGGTTGTGATTGGATAAAAAAGGCTAAAGCAAATGGAACAAGAGGTCTTAACAATCAAGTAAAAATTGAAATCATCTCAATATATAGATACAAGAGTTATGTTGACCTAAACCAAACAAATAGAGAATTTAAAGTGTGGGACCACTTGTATCTCAAGGAAAAGCTACATAAAAGTTCCATAATGCTGGTAACTTGTGCCAAGCTTGAACCCATATACCACAAGCCTTTTAAAATCATTGAATGGATGGAACCTATAACATAAAGGCTTGCTTTACCACTAAATGTTAAAACACATGATGTTTTACATATTTCATTTCTTGAAAAGCACGTGCATGATCCTAGCCACATAATTGATTTGGTTATGATTCATGGGGAACTAGGGGGAGAGTTCTAGCTAGAGCCCCTATGTATACTTGATAGGAAGGAAATATTTCTTCGTAACTAAGCCTTCGACAGTTAAAGGTGTAATGGGAGTACTTTTGTTCAAATGAAGAAACATGGGAATCAAAGGATACCATGAAAGAGGCATACCCATTTTTTTCACTTCTTAAGACTACTTAACACCGAGGAGATTGTTATTTGGAGGGTGAGGGGGTGTTATATCCTCATTTTGATGCCCTAACAATTGTTGATTTTCTTAGTGCAATTAGGGTTAGCATAATATTTCTGAAATGGTGATAATTACCTTTGATTTAGATCTTCTTTAACTTTTATTCCAATATATCATTTAGTAATTATGCTCCATAACTTCAACCATAAATATAAAAATAGAACAATAGAGACCACAATGCATAAGAGAAGATAAGATTTACCTTGGGAAAACCCACCAAGGGGAAAAACCCAACAACTGTTTCAATAAAGAAATTCATTTGTTCAAGAAGAGACACACCTAGACCTATGTGCAAACCTTGTCTTCCACTCCAAGTCAGGCCTCCCAATTTGATCCAACAATTTTCTTTACTGATATGTCAAAAAATTTGGCCTTTTACATCAACTTTAGAAACTCATATTTCTGTGGCTTCTTCATAAAATTGAATTTTTGTTGCTTTTGTGGCTTCTTTAGAAACTTTGTTTTCTGCATCTTTTGTGGCTTCTTCAGAAACTCGGCTTTCTGCGATTTCTGCGACTTTTTCAAGATCTCGACTTTTTGCGACATAAACTGCCTAGAAAATTTGTGAATAAGAAAAATAGAGAAACTATCCACATGTGCAAGCGCACGAGAGAGAGAGAGAGAGAGAGAGAGAGAGAGAGAGAGAGAGAGAGAGAGAGAGAGAGATTAATTTCATCCTTCTTTTCATCCTCCTTGTCCTTCACTTGCATGCTCAACATCTATCTTGTGTGAGAGAATACGAATGCCCAAGTGGAGGAGGTAAAATAACCTTTATATAGTGATATTACTATGCCAAATTGGTGTCTCTTGTCTAGGGCCGACTTGACTTGGAGGGAAGCTGACTTGTCACTTTTGGAGCCAAAATTTACATTTCAAAAATTCAAATTTTCATCTTTAAAAAGTCACAAGGGGACTTTGACTCAAAACAAATAAGTTCCTTTGGATGAAGCATTTATAAATATGCTTTACAATGATAACTGTAATTACAAGAAGTGACCAAATACAACAAGTGACTAAATGTACATTATGAACATTGACCATAGTTACAAATTCAACAATAATTTCTAAGAAAATTATTCTGAGTGTTGTTTTATTTTGATATGAACATTTTATTAAAATGTTAAGTTGAAATGGATAAATCAGAAACATTGTAAATGAAATATATTTTACTTTGATTGATGAAAGATTTCAAATAACTCACTGGGGCTTGAGCACATACATGAACCATCATACCACAATTGGGGAATAATAAGGGGGATATGGGATTTGACCTTGTAAATAATCCTAATCTACCCTTGTCAAAACCTTTGTTGCTAATTTTTTTAATTTGAAATGTTTTCCCTCTTTCTAATATCCTTAATTTTGAATTTTAATTGGTGGAAATATCTCTTCCCAAAAACTATTGAGCCTTGGGTGGTAGCTAAGGAAGTCCTTTCAGTAATAAATGAGAGTTATGGGCTCAATACAATAGATTGGAAAATCATGATTGATTGTGGGTTGTATTGGAAAATGAAATTTATGATTTTGTTTGTGCACATAAATGGCTAAGGGAGTTTGTTCATTCATGCAAGTGGAGGATCAAGGAAAATTTTAAGGATGGAAATTTTTCTTGAAGTTTAGAAACAATGGCGAATCTCATTAATCCCTAATATGCAAACTATAAAATGTTTATTGATATATTTGTAAAATTATTCAAATTTATAATGATTTTATATATAGTCTCTATATACTGTTGGCGATTTTAAAGGTAAAATAATTTTATATTCTAAAATTTGGGCGAATCACCTTTTATAAAAATTGGAAATTGGCGAACCTTTTTGTGGAAAAATCATGGAAAATTAGCCCACTGGGCGAACATTAGCCCCTAAAATTTTCCATGTGGAGGATGATAGCATAAGAGTGTATGTGATCTAAGTTATTGGTGGAGGTACTCGGATGCGGGTGTCAACAACGCCATTTAATTGACAAGAAGAATCGTCGGCGGGTTGGGAAGTCATTTGGCTTTGCGCTTCGTCATGAGAGCCCACAGGAGCTGGAATAAAAACACCTTGCAGGTGACATTTATTGTCTCTGAAAGATGTGAAGAGCTCATCTCCTTCATCACCATGGCCCTTGCAAACCGCTTTGTTTCTCGTCCCCTTCTCCATAGCGTTTGTTCTCCACATGCGAACGAACCGTGTTTCAGAACTGCTACAGGCAGTCACTACCTAATACTCCCTTGTCAGGATTTTGGTAATGGTTTTCATTTTTCGCATTCCTGTCATTGTCTTCTTGCTTGTGGTTTGCCCACCCCTGCTCTCGTTCAACGTCGCCTTCCTTCCAATTCTTCCGTTGTCAATTCGGCCATGGCTCGCCTCAAGCACCGCATGTGTAGTAGACATGGAGGTTCACATGGTGGTTTTAGCCACTCGAAAGCTTCTACCAGCTCCACCTCTGACTCCCCAGACTCAACTACTGAATTTCCCAACTCGCTCACTAATCCCACTCATAGCTACCCGAATAACAAAAGTGGAAGAGGTTGGAGGAACAATTCTATCCACACTATGGATCTCCCACTCCCTCCTCTATCTGACCCTCACAACACTCAAAATAGCTTCTGCAGCTCCCTATACAGGCCTATAATAACTACTACCATCACAATTTCTTTCAAGGAAGAGTCTGGGATGCAAGATACTCTGTCCATTCGTGGAAACAAGCAGAATAAGGCAGAGTCAGGTAGTCAGGGGATCAGCATCAAGCATCAAGGAGGAAGCAGTAAGGCTTTGCATGGAAAAGACCAAGATGAAGACACTGGTAAGTGATAGATAGATGCTACAGGCAAGGTGGATGGTCCAACTGTTCAAGGTCGAGGCGCGTCTGAAGAGGAGGACGATTGGTATCAGTTTTCCTATCGGATTGAGCAAGAGCCAGCCCCGGAGGAACCACCAGCCTAACATGTGGCAACATGAAAAAGTTCCTAGCTCTCAGGTGGATTCGTCTCACTGTTTTGTGGTTTCTTGGTCACGCGCAAAGGTACTGGCTTCCAGGTGGTTTTGTTTCTATGACTTGTGGTTTTGTGGTTTGGAAGTGTTCTGTCTCCACGCCAAATGTCCTGAATTCTCTAGTTAACTCTCAACCAAATGGAAATGCCATTCTGTTACTTGATTATGTCCCTGTCTTTTTGGTTCAGGAATGCATTCCTCTTTTTGGTTCTTTTTGGAAAACCAAGGTCTAGATGTTCAATGGCTGGTTTCCCCCATAACAGGGGTAGTCTTTAATGTTTCTTGGATTGGTTTCCCCTCTGTTGGGGTAGTCCATTACCAACAGTTGCATTTTGTGATGATGGCGGATGCTTAACCTCTCTGAGATCAGGTTTCTCTGTAACTTTTTGTATCATATTAATAGATCAATACTACTTAGAAAAAAAAAAAAATATTGGTGGAGGTTATCTAGTAAGGGAAATATTTATTTTGATTCATGAATTCATGTGGGAATCGCTCTATAACTTTTAGAGTGTGGCACTGCTAGTTGGAGCCTTGTTGGTTACACATGAAAGCATTGAAAGGAGGAGCTAGTTAATGGAATAAAGAGCATGTTCTTGTGCTATGTAGAGACAACAAAAAGGCACTTGGAACTTGTGGAGGTTTTGGGATCTCAGCAAGGAGAGACCATATGAATTTCAACCATTGAGAATCTATTATTTTCCCATATTAACTTTGACATTTTCCCTTATTCACCTTGATGGTATTATGGTTTGGGTAAGGGATGGTCAAGTTGTAACAACCCCTAGTTTATTTTCTATGTAAATTAAATAATACCAAGGTCATTGGACACATATTCCAAGCTGAATGTTGTCCAAAAACATAGTGATGGCTATCACTTGTGATTAACTTATGGCTATGGAAATTGACAAAGGAAAAGTGGAAATAATTGGCATTTTATTTATGAAATAAAATAAAATATGAGAAAAGGAAAGTGAAGAGACACAAATTTGTATGAGGGGGAAATTGAAGTAAAATAAAGAAAATAGAGGCCTCAATGATAAAAAGGCTTTTGAGGATCAATTGCCAACCTTTTAAAAATTTTGGGTTGATCTCTCTTCCATTCTCTCATTTTCTTACACTCTTGCACACTTAGAGTAATCTTAGAGCATTCTTGGAGCATGCTTGGAACACTCTAGTATTCACTTGGATTTGGAGAAAGAAGGAAAAGGAAAGCAGGAAAGAACAAGTGAACAATTGGATTAACAACTACAACTAGATTTCTTTGCAGGTAACATGTTGCATGTGTTATTCCTTTGCTGGTTTCTGGATGCATGGTATATGCATGTGATTTTCTAGTTATGTATTTTCATTGGCATGGAGATTTTCCTAGATTGATAGTGGTCTTAGCCTTGCCATTTCTTGGATAACCATGATGTTGTGAGTTTTTCCACTTCATGTTTTCTTATTGGTGCTCATGTTCCTTATGGTTGTAGGTTGGAACAAATGATTTGGAAGCCCTAGAAGAACTTGGGTTGAGTGAGTAGTCCTAGAGCCTAGGTCAGAAGAAATGCTCTGGAACCCTTGGTGGGTTGAGTTACTAGTCCCTAAAGTTGAGTTGGAAAAATTATCTGCAGTTGTGGAAGGTTGTGGGTTGAGTTACTAGTCCCTTGAGTTGAGTTGGACAAATGATATGGAGCCGTGGAAGGCTGTGGGTTGAGTTACTAGTTCCTGGAGCCTTAGACAACTTGGGTCGAGATTGATCTGGTTGATATCCAACTATAGAAGTGGAATAATTGTGGTTGAGAGTTGAAGTGGTTTGGCCTCTGGAAGCCTTGGTTGGTTATGTCTTGGTTTATTCCTTGAGATCCCACATTCATGCTTGGAATATGGCACATGGGTGATTGGTTGAAAGAGAGATTTGGTTCAACCCAATCTATGGTCGGGTGTTACGTGGAAGTCTCTAACTTGGTTGGTATTTTCATTTATTAATAAGAGATATTCTTCTACAATGATTCATGTATAATTGTAGTGATTATATTCGTGATATTATGGTCGAGTTTCCATGGTTCATGTGTTAGTTATGTTATGGTTATATTTTGATTATATGATGTGTACGATCTATGGATATTGTCATGAATTATTCGGTTGTTGATTGGTTGATGAATGTATGGACTAATAAGTGTTGTTGCAACTATGTGGAGAGGGCATAAATCCTTCTTGGTGATTCTCATATGAACCTTAGACTAATATGATCAGATATGTGTTCATGACCTGTAGCTTAAATGTTTTCCATGTGATTGGCAAAATGACTAGTGTATCCTAGGTAGTCTAGGTCATGTTTCTGATTTGAGATTGAATGTTGAGCTTTATTTTAATGCTAATAATGACTCTGGAAGGTCTCAGGCAATTATGGACAGTGGTCTAGAGGTTGGCTTGAAAAGGTGGCACAAATCCCAGGACTGTATGCTCATAACTGAAGATACTAGTTTATAACTGCTGGAAGCTAGTCTTATGAGTGCAGTTATAGCCTCATAACCACATGCATGCCTTGCTATGGGTGTAGTTTTGGGCCCATTGCAAAGAAAAATGGTTTTAACTCAAGGTTTCGTCACTTGTGGTGGTTGTTCAGCCTCTGAGTGACCTATAATGCTTGTAGGATGTCAGTATGTGGTTAGTTTGTAGGCCCCACTTCCTTAACTAGAGCTAAGAGGTTGGGTGATATCATAATGGCACTTGTATCATATTTACCCTTGCAAACTTGTGAAGTTGGATAAATGTGGGAGGGAGCGTTACACAACTGTAGACATATTAAGTGTATCTAAGCATAAAATTGGGTTGAAAAGTACTTACCCTTAGTCAATTATTGGAAGCCTTCAATTTTGACAAGTTTCTCTTTTATTGATGTAATTTACATACAATTTACATATGTTTATGTATGATATATGAAATGTGATGTGTAATGATGTTATGTATGGTAAGAGGTGCTAGAAAGTCACGAAGGCAGACATATTTTCTTATGTTGACAATCACTTCTGATATTCTTGTATTATTATTAACTTATCTATGTTCTTATTTTATCTTCTTTTCATCAAACAATCATCAAATAAAAAACATGAAAATAAATGAAACCAAATATAGGCACTCAGCCAGGGCTAAAACCCATATGAAGGGGAAAACCGAATCAAAAGCTTCCACCAATAGATTCAAATCAAATTGAGATAATCCAAGACAATAAAATAGACTAAAATACCTTCATCAATCCACCAAGTTAGCCTTCTAGAATGATTATCCAAACTTCAGTAGCCTATTTTAGTCAAATAGCTTCAACCTAGTCGCAACACATAATTTTGACCCTCTAGCTCCCATAATTTTGGCCCTGCTGCAGATTTGAAATTTCAGCCCTCCCACAACTATCCATAAATTCACACGTGGTAGAAAATAGATATTTTTAGCTTCTTCTAGCTTGACAAGTGTCTCCTGCTTCTTCACTAGGGGTTTTTCCTTCTTCTAGCTTCTTTTAGCTTGACAAGGAATCTTGAAATAAACCCTAGAAGCCAACAACGGAGGCTTTGACCTAAAAATAAAATAATAAAGCATGAAACCCATGCTAATAAATAATTCTATAATAAAATTTATTTTTCTTTCTTTTGAAAAATATAATACATATTGACTAAAATACAATTATGAAGAATGATACTAGTTACATTCTTCAAAACTCCATCTTAACTAGGGAGGTATTCATAATTACATATATACATAGGTACAAGGATGAACTCAAAATGATATGTTATTAGATACTTGACTAGAGTATCTAATCAGGTGGGACTAAGGTGTGTATCAAGCTTCAACCACTATAGGTATCATCAAGCTTCAGCTCTAACACCAACCCAAGGATCTAGGTAATGTATCCAAGGTTGGAGTTCCACATGACCAGTGATACCCTCCCTACTTTGGATTCTATACATCATCACAAGTGGACTAGATGTCCTCCCAAGCATATTGTCACCCCAATATGCTTCACCTCTCCCTATTCACTAATTTAGATATATTCATCAGTCCAAGCATGCTTAAAAAGAATTCAACTTTCTTATGGAGAGATCCTACACAATGATCTAGGTGGCTCCAAAAATGCTCAAAATTTAGAAGTGACTATGGAAAATATCAAATATCTATATATAAAAATATATTGGATTGAAATGAAACTAGGGTCGTATTGAAGAGCTCGTCACTAGATTTCCAACAATTCAAACAACACCTCAATCCATGTTTGTATGTGAAAATTATGACGAGTCAAAGTTTTGGTCAAATTAGCCCATTGGCATCCACTAATGAGGTGATATTTAACACTTCATGACGAAGGTTTCCAGCAGTTGGAAAAGGCGAATTTGTTTCCTACTTGAATTTTCTAATGACCCCTAAAAATCCTATGGTTGGTTTTTAAATATTATTATTAAAAAAATAAAAATAAATATAAAAATAGGGGGCGAGAACCACCCCCACCACCACCCCCCCACCCCTCCTATTGGTTACATATATATAAATGTTCTTATATTAAAAGGCCAACGAACATATTAAACGACATTATATTATGGGGTCGGCGGGTTCGAACTCACCCTATTGCATAGGTCAGCGCCCCAGGGGCTAGCCCCAACAAAAACAAACAGTGCCCAATATTAAACCAAACACATGCCAAATTTGGGGTCCCACGGGGTTTGGCATCGAAACCTCACGAAACCGTCGACCTTAAAAATAATCGTCCAGCCAGTCTGGCAATAGAAATTTCTTGGAATTGATGCCTGAGAAATATATTTAAAAACTGATTTTTTTCCATTCGCAAGGGGCCAACGGAGGAGGTGAGAGCGGAACCCAACAATAGGATGTTGGCATGTATATCAAGGGTGGAAATTTGACCAATGATAGAACTTGGAGTGGTGGAACCATGATTTGGAATCTTGGAGGAATCTTCTATTGATAAATTTAGGGCAATTTAATAATTCGATTTCTCTTAACTATGATAACTGCTTGTGATATTATTTTCTTATATTCTGCTTCTTGTTACGAACATATATTATTATCATCAACCAACTATCAAAACAAGAAGATCAACAATGCACAAGTACACAGGATATTGGCCCCAAGCTAGGGCAAAAACCTGTCCAAATCATGAAAGGTAAAACCCTTCGAACTCTTTCTTATAGAATATTTATTGATGAATTCCAAGACCCAAACTTTGTCTCAAGACTGCCTTCAACATCAAAATGAAAATACCTCCAAAATGTACCCAAACAAGTTGTTTCCTTCTGCAATTTGAGACAACACAGTAGATCTGCAACATTAGTATGACAGTCAACAAACATTATCAAGGATAGGCTCACCTAGCCTTCCCTTATCTTCTCTTTCCTTGGAGACTGATCTCACATACCATGATCAGTTGTATTGAGACTTCTTGATTCCGAAAGAGTGATTGTTCTAGGGCACCGAGGATAGACCCATTTTCTTCAGAATATAGTCACATGTGCGAAGAGGGTTAGGGCTATTCTAGCCCTTCTATGACTTTTTTCTTCTTGCCAACTTTTTCTAGATAACTTCCTCCTTCCTACCGCTGCAAGATCGAGCCTCTAACCCAACAATATGCCCATACAAAATGATGCCCCAGTTAATATCTGAATGTTGCACATGTGAACAGATTCCTTGATGAATTCGGATGAGGGAACAAAATTCCTCTTGGACTATGGTTACTTCTTCTTTGAACCCTTCTCTTTGTTATTCCTCCTTCTGTGAGAGAGATGAATGTGTTGTGAGGAGGTATCAATGTTGTCTTTATATAGGCTTTTCTCCTCATCTCTAAGCTGATGTGATCCCTTGATTAGGCCGACATAATAGGAGGCTTCCAAAATTGTCCAAATAAATGATTTCAAGTGACTTCTTTGCATCAATTTGGTAGGTACATTTTGGAGTATTTTATTGATGATCTAGAAGGAATTTTTGACTTATAACAATTAGAGTTACAAGTGTAACAATACATGATTGTCTTCATTTTATATAACTCAACCTAAGGCTCTCAATGGAAGCCACAAATAGACCAAGAAAATTCTTGAGCATGAAACCCATGACTCAAGCAATAATATAAAAAAA
>APFE031653688.1:0-32220 GCA_000404065.3 Pinus taeda
ACCCTGGAAGATGAAACGCCAAATTGTGGGCCCCGTTTTTTGGGTAAGTTGGTACATCAACTTCCCGGGGTCGCGAATTGGTCGTCTTATCTCCATTTGATGCGCATGATAGCCCGTTGGAAAGATCTCTCCGAGGACTACGATGGAATCACCCTGGAAGATGAAACGCCAAATTGTGGGCCCCGTTTTTTGGGTAAGTTGGTACATCAACTTCCCGGGGTCGCGAATTGGTCGTCTTATCTCCATTTGACGCGCATGATAGCCCATTGGAAAGATCTCTCCGAGGACTACGACAGAAAAGAAGATTTTTAGACAGAAAAATCACTAGCGGTAGATTTCCCAAAAAACGTCGTTTAGGGCCTCAAAACGGCTCCAGAATTTTAGGACCCGAAGAACTGCTAAAAATAGTAAATTGTGCTATAATTAAGGAAACTGAAAAAAACTGCACGAAGCACTAGAGGGGATCCAAGTCGAATTAGCGGGTGGCCAGCAATATCCACCTGGATCATGGGTCCACTAATATTTTTTGTTTCATTTAACTATGGTGACCACCATGAGAAACCATTGGTCAATGTGACAACTAGTTTCCATGCTAACAAGTATCTTGGTGAATTGCAAGACCATTGTTTCGTAACAAAATTCCAAAACAGAGGAAGACAACATCACCATGCATTGATATGGACAAAGAATTCACCGGTCTATGGAATAAATACAAATGTTGAGATATAGGGATTTGTAGATAGATATTTGTCTTCTGTTTCATGGATTCATGCAAATGATCTTAAAAAAAATCAACATCATCATCATATAAACTATTGTATGATATATATATATTTTTTTATTGTAGGTTCAATTTTCCTATTCCGCCAATAAGAAAAATAATTATAGTTGAACCAACTGAGTTCACAGATGAAAAAACATGAATACATTGATTCCATAAAATCTAGTTTAAAATGAACAATGATTCTACTGAAAATAAGGCCAATTGACATATGGACAAATAGTTTTTGTCATCATATACCAAAAAAGTGGAATGCAAAGAAAGATTCTTTGTTTGTTATTAATTGTTATCCAACGGCCAAACATTGTAACTTTTACATGACAAAAATTGATAAAATAATGACAAAAACTTTTAAACATAATCAATAAGAATATCAAAAACCAAACCTTGTACTATGTAAACAATCATCCAGCTTGGAAAATTTTTGCTAAACATTCAAAAAAGTTCAAGACATCAAGATTTGTATATTGCTTTTTCCTTTCCTTTGTCTACGAGTTGAAGAAAATTTATATTCATTAATAATTCTCCTAAAGACCAACAGGTGTTTATCCTCAGGCAAACCAAACAATTTTAGAAAGAAGAAGATGATTCAAAGAATGTATTCTACGCTTCAATTGTTAATTGTTACTTGCAATTACCATTAGATATTGAACACATTTGTTTAGTAAAGTTTGCATCAAGCTATAAAAAAAGGGGAAAGAAGCAAAAACATTTTGATATGTCACTTGTCATAAGATTCATGAGGTATAGTGAACATAAGGACCCATATAAATTTTATTGAGAAAATTTGATGCCATATGTGCATTTTAAACTTGATTAATCTATTTTTAATAATATGTATTCTACTTGTATGAATTCTTATTTGAGCCTAAAACAAACCATAAGAGAAAATGAACAAAGGTTCACTTACACATTTCCTAAACCATTGAATGACCTTGATGACACATTAAACATTATTGAACTAAATGATTATGGAGGTTTCATTAGAGATCCAATGGAAGAAACTAATTAATTTACAATGACCTCTTCTTGAACAAAATTAAACAATATGAAGAGTACAATATTGTTGTTCAACTCCCCTATTTTCATAGAATGAAAGACATAAAAACATCAGCTGATTAACATTATCATATTTTAAAACAACCAAATTTACTAGAGAAAAAATAATTCTATAACATAAGAAGACAATTGAACAAAGAACAAGCACCAATAGTAAAAGATATCTTGAGTAAGAAAGAACAAGCTCCCTTAGAACTAATATATATCTTTTTTATTAGAGATGTAGGAAGTAGAAAGACATTTATTGCAAGAGTAGTCTTCCAATTGTGCACGTGTACAATAATAGAATTGAATACGATAAACTCACATTAAAAGGAGTCATAACAAATTATACAACAAAACAAGCTTTCAACGCTCATGGTGTCACATTGTACTCTGCCTTTTCCATGCCTTTTGATAATTTTGATACTTGCCTTTAGCAATGAAAAGATGGATACATTGTCCAAACACTTTGAACATCATTTTGTTGTGCCTATGGATGAGGATTATCTTGTTGGTTCTACACTTTTATAACATCTCAATAAATGGTTGCATGAAATAAAACATACTCCTACAAAATACTTTGGAAATGTTGGTTTGATAATGTGTGGTGACTTGTATCAGGCGCAATGTTATGATCTTGACCTACAAGAAGATACCAGAATACCAAATATGTGAGAAATATACCCAAAACAAAGAACAATAAGAAATAACAAGTATTTTATTATTCAGAAAGGAAAGCAATGTTCACTTGCCTCTTCAAGGGGGAAACCTCCAATAGAGCTCGGCACAATTACAAAATAATACATAATGCTCCTCGAGGGGAGTCTCTATCCTTTATATAGGATTCATATATTCAATAGCATGGGTCAATACCATGGTTCTTATTAATACCATCTATCTAATACCATGGCCCATTTGCAACTAACTGTGGCCCCTTCCTTAAATGCGGCTCAACCACTTACAATTATTAAGATGGGCTTTATTGAATATTTACTTAACTATAACTATGACTCAATCCTATTACATAAATAAGGGGGTTAGGGTTGGACCCTAACATGCCCTCCCCCATAAGAATAGCCTTGTCCTCAAGGCTAAAGCTGTGGAAACTGCTGAAGGATAGTCGTTGGTTCCAAGGTCGCATCTTCTAGAGAGGTGTCTTTCCACTTGATGAGGACTTCCTTGATCGTACGGTCGCGTGGGTGCCATTCTTGTGTGTTAAGAACCTGTTCAGGATGGAGCGAGATTGACCCTTCTTCATCCAATTCAGGTAGACTGGTTTGAGTTCTGTAATGGTTCCCAATCACTTTCTTGAGGCACGTGACATGAAAGACTGGATGGAGTTTTGCAGTGGGTGGCAAAACTAGCTTGTAGGCAACTTCTCCAATGTGCTGAAGTACTTGATACAGTCTGTAGAATTTGGCGATAATTTCTGACAACCCTTATCTTTGAGTGATGTTAAATTATATGGTTGCAGCCTAAAAAATACCTGATCCCCTTCTTCAAATTGGCGTTCTGAACGATGTTGATATACCTATTGCTTCATGTGGTTTCGAGCTTGATGGAGATTCTCTCTGAGGTGGGCTAGCATGGTTGTGTGGTTCTATAGGAGTTGATCCACTGCTTGTACCTTCGAGCATCCCTTGATATAAGAAGTAGGTGAAGGAGGGATTTGACCATAAACTGCTTCATGTGGAGTCATTTCATTAGTGGTATGATAGTTGGTGTTATACCACCATTCGGCTAGAGGTAACCACTATACCCATAGATTTTGCTTTTCTGAAGCGAAACACCTAAGGTAGGTCTCCAGAAATTTGTTGACAGCTTCAGTTTGACCATCAGTTTGGGGATGATATGAAGTATTGAGTTGTAGTTGGGTACCTTGTAGCCTGAAGAGTTCTTGCCAAAAGTTACTGGTGAAGATCAGGTCACAATCAAACACAATGGAAGTGGGCATTGCATGCAATTTGAAGATATGGTCCATGAAAGATTTCGCAACCAAAGTCAGGGTAAAAGGGTGGGGTAGGGCACAAAAATGAGCATACTTAGAAAGTATGTCCACAACCACCATGATGACTGACTTGTTTCCTAACTTTGGAAGACCCGTAATGAAATCCATAGAAACCTCCGTCTAGACTGAGGCTGGGATGAGCAATGGCTTTAATGTGCCTGGGGATTGGACTATTTCTCCTTTGTGGTGCTGACATACATCACACTTAGCTACAAAAGTAAGAATTTCCTTTTTCATGCCTGTCCAAAAGCATGAACGTCGAGTGCAAGCATAATTCTTCTGAAAGCCTGAATGGCCTGCAATGGGAGATGAGTGCAACTCTGTCAAAATGCAGCTTTTGAGGGTGGATGTTGGTGATATCATGACTCTTTCCTTGTAGCGAAGAATCTCATCCTGCCAAGAGTAGCTCGCTGTGGAATTTGGATCTGCTTGCAATTGATTAATGAGTTGGGAGAGTAAGGGATGTGAAAACCATTCCTTGCGAGCCTCTTCAATCCATTCTAGAATGGGAAGGGAGATTATCAGTAGGCTGCTTTGCTCCTTAAATTGGCATGATAACACATCTGCTATGACATTTTCATGCCCTTTCTTGTAAATGATCTCATAATCATATCCCGCCATTTTTGTGAGCCATTTATCTTGTTGTGGCGAGGATAGGCATTACTACAAAAAATATTTAAGGCTTTGATGGTCTATGTGGATTTGGAAACACCACCCCAGTAAGTATGGTTGCCAAGTATCTACTGCAAGTACGATGGTCATCATCTCCTTCTCATAGGTAGATTGTCCCAGATTTGTCCCACTTAGTTGTTGGCTAGTGAAGGCTAAGGGTTGACCTTCTTGCATTAAGACTACACTAATACTCATACCTAAAGCATCACATTCAATCACAAAAGATTTGGTGAAGTCAGCTAGTGCTAATATGGGAGTGGAACACATGGCATGTTTGAGAGCTATAAATGCTTGTTGCGCTTCATCATTCCAGAGAAATTAATTTTTCTTGAGGAGGTGAGTGAGGGGTCTAGCAATGCGACCATAATTGCTGAAAAATTTGCGATAGTAGCCCGTGAGACCCAAAAATCGTCTCAAGCTCTTTAAGGTCTTTGGTTGAGGCCAATCCTACATTGCCTGGATCTTTTAGGGTCCACCCTGACACCTTCACACCCCACAATGTGGCCCAAATACTCAACTTATTCCATGTCAAAAGAGCACTTGGACATCTTGATGAATAATTTATGCTTCTAGATCAGTTGCAAGAGTAGATCTACATGCTGAAGATGTGAGGCCTAGGTGTGGCTGTAGATGAGGATGTCATCAAAGAAAACAAGGACAAATTTTCTGAGATATGGTTTGAGCAGGTGGTTCATAAGGCTCTGAAAAGTGGATGGGGCAGTACAAAGACCAAATGTCATGACCAAGAACTCATAATGGCCTTCATGAGTTCAGAAAGCAGTCTTTGGAATGTCTACTTCTTTCATGCGAATTTGGTGATAGGCCAAGTGAAGGTCGAGCTTAGTAAAGAATTGAGCCCCATTTAGTTCATCCGACAAATCATCGACAACTGGGATGGGAAATTTATCTTTGACTGTCAACTTGTTGAGGGCCCTGAATTCTGGACACATACGCCATTCTCCATATTTTTTGAGCACCATGACGACAGGCGATGAATAAGGACTAATGCTAGGACGAATGATGCTTGCTTCCAAGAGTTCCTTAATGATTTTTTCAATTTCATTCTTTTGGTTGAACGGATATCTATATGGGCGCACATTTGGTGGTTGGGCTGCTGGGACCAAAGTAATGCTATGATAATGTTCCCCTCTCGAGGGTGGAAGCTCATGAGGCTTGTCAAAGACTGGTAGATGGTTGTTTAAGATCTGTTGCATCTCAGGATGAATATGAAGAGAAGTGGGTTCGAAGGCCTGGATAGCATTAAATTGTGCTATAACTCCATGGCGGCCCTTTTTTAACAATTTTTCCATCCTATGTAAGCTAATGATAGAGGGATCACCAATCTAGAGTCCGCGGAGGGTATGTGTGTGGTTGTTTTGCTTAAAGCTCATATAGAACTCCTGGAAATCCATTGTGATTGGGCCAAGTGTGTGAAGCCATTCAGCACCTAGGACAATGTCACACCCTCCCATGTGTATGGAAAACATGTGGGTCTTTAAATGATAATCCCCCATTTGAATTTTGAAATTTTCGCATCGACCTTCACATTTCATTATCCCCCCATCAACAATTTGGACCTGAAAGTTAGAGACTTCTCAAACAAAACAATGCACTGCTTCCATGACTCTTTGATGGATAAAGTTATGTGTACTGTCACTATCAATCAAGACTACTACCGGATGATGCTTAATAAAACCTTTGATTTTGAGAGTTTGGGGAGAAGAAATCCCCACCAAAGCATGAAGCGAGATAACTGGTTCTTCAAGTACATTATCTGGCTAGTTGTCCTCATCTTCTTCCTCTGGTTCCTCAAGTGGTGGGGCTTCCTCTGATGAATTGTGATCAATAGCATCCATTTGAAAGAATTTGGGCTCCTTGCATTTATTTCTAAGGGAGTATTTCTCATCACAATAGTAACACAATCCTCGCTTTCTTCCTTTTGCCATTTCTGCTGGTGACACCTTTTGAACCTTGAGTGTTTGGGTAGTGCTTTGAGCCTAGGTGGGGCGACCCTTGTCTATGAAATTTGGGCAATTGGACTGGGCCGCTAATGCCCGTTCTACTTCACGAGCTATCATGCACACATGCAACCATGAGGTAGCGTGTTGTAGTTGGACGTGGGCTTGTATGGCTTGTTTGAGACCACTGGCAAAACATTCCAGGTAGAACTGATCTTGTAGACCTCCTATGTAAACAGATAAGGCTTCAAAGGCTTTAATATATTCGTTCACTATTCCTGTCTGTTGGAGCTTAGTGAGACAACCCAAAATGTTAGATTCATGGTCAAAGTGATCCGTAAGAGCTTTTTTGAATTTCTGCCAAGTCAAGGACCTTCCATAGCACCATTGATTCCATTGCCACCATTGCCATCTTTCATTGTCCAAGTACATGCTACCCACACTAACCTAAGTCGCATCATCTCTGATGTGTTTCAGTGTGAAATATTGCTCCATTTGTGCTAGCCATCTGGCCGAATGAGAGCCATCAAACTTATACATGTCCAACTTGGGTGGTCATGTCTAGGACTGTTGGTGGTTGCCAAGGAGGTGAAGAGAATGGCTAGACTAGCCCTCCATGTTTTCATTGAAAACATATGCCTTCGCTTGTTTCTCAGACTTGCCCTTTGTGAGTGTGTCAGCTAAGGTCTTTAGCAATGACAGTACTAAGCCCAACTTTGTTTCAAGGCTGTCAATCTTCTCATTGGCCATAGCTTGAGCTCTAGTTTGTACCATGCACCAATCTAGTGCACTTAAAATTTGGGACCGCTTGAAATTTTTCATTCTAACAATTGAATGCTACCACCTTGCTCAACTTGTCGTCCCGATTCTGATGGGCTAAGTCTCCTATAAGCGTCCTTGCTTAGGAATATTGTAGTAGTCGAATCCCAGAAAATTCAATGCTGCCCAATGTCCTGCGAGAATCACACCCAGGTATAGGAGCTCGCACAAATAGTTAGATCTGTCAGTGAACCCTCAACTACAGAGTATGAGTAGGAATGTGGCAGTGAGAAAATCGCTACTGCTAGATCTGAATGGCAGATTTGATTGTTGCAACTGCTACAGAACCCAAACTACCAAATCTAGATGGCAGATCTGATAGATCTAATTGGTAGATCTGAAAGATCTGAATGGCGGATCTGATTGTTGCTACTGTGACAGAACCCCACGTGCTAGATCTGATCTGGCAAAGATGATGTGTGATCTAGAGAGAGACACGGGAACTATGGTCTCAGGGAGTGTTAGGTGCTACAGATCGCAATATACATAAGGGTCTGATAGTACTACTCGGCCCAATCTTTCAGGGCACTAACCAAGGAGGATCAACCATACCCTTAGCCATACAACCCAACTACCATATCGTATGGGCGAGTAATCTCCCTGAGTGTTTTTCTTGGTGTACTATAGCAGGAAGACGGCCGATGGCTTTTCTATGGCGAGGTTTCAAGAGAGCCTAGGAGGCTTCTGATATACCAAGAGGGTACTTGGAAGACAGTCCGTGCGCGGTTCTGTCTAATGCGCTACTACTCGAAGGGGTACCCATAGGGGTTACAAGGGAGTCCAACAAGCATGACCAACTCTTATATTTCCTATGTGCATGTCTCCCCAAATCCATAGTTTTATGCGCTAAATGATAGATCCCGTGGTTTAAAGACACTGGAACACGTCTCTAGCCAGATTATTTTTTGCTAAAAATGGAGATCCGACCGGCACTGGAAAGTGCTATGATACCACTTTTTATGCTCTTGACCTGCAAGAAGATACTAGAATACCAAATATGCCAGAAATATAAACAAAATAGAGAACAATAAGAAATAACACCAAGTATTTTATTATTCAGAAAGGAAAGCAATGTTCACTTTCCTCTTCGAGGCAGAAACCTTCAGTAGAGTTGGGCTCAATTACAAAATAAAACATGATGCTCCTCGAGGGGAGTCTCTATCCTTTATATACGATTCATACATGCCATACCATGGGTCAATACCATGGTTCTTATTAATACCATCTATCTAATACCATGGCCCATTTGCAACTAACTGTGGTCCCTTCTCTAAATGTGGGTCAACCACTTACAATTATTAATATGGGCTGTATTGACTCTTTACTTAACTATAACTATGACTCGATCCTATTACATAAATAAGGGGGTTAGGGTTGGACCCTAACACACCACCTGTCAAATACTCTCTGATATTTGAACACCCGATGTTGAACAGGTTCAAAGTTCCATATATTTTTTGGTAAGAAAAAGAAAAATGATATGTTTTGCATATTCTAATGCATCAAAAAGACATTACTTTTGTTTAAATTTTTATCTAAATGAGATTGAATGTCCCATTAGATGTTTCCATCGAATTCATCAATCATCATTTTTATAGCCACCAACAATTGATCCACTTTTTCGGTATTTGTTTTATAGAAATAAATATGTGTAGAGGACAATAAAAAAAATGTTGTCACATGTCGATACAGAGTTAATAGTTCTTGAAGCATTTGAAAAGGATGAAAGTGTCCAAACAAACTTTGCATCTTATGAAAAAATCAATATTGCAATAAAAAATACTAGTAAAAAGAAATTTTCTCATTGATCTATAGGCTAGAAACTACGATATTGAAGATGAATTTGTTAATGGTGTTGATGGAACATTGAAAAATTATTCTTCGAATGGAGAAAATGGAAAAGATGTACTTTGGATAGGACTTTTCGATTCATCTATCAAGAAATTACAAAGAAAAAAACTCCAATAGTTATATGGAACACATATTGCAACAACGTGGACACCCATGTTTCATGTAAAGCCCTTACCATCACCTGGAAGGAATAGTCATTTAATGATTGAAAGACAATTAATAGTACAACGAGCATGTGTTAGGAAAATATATAAAGCATAAGGCATGACTTTAGAAATATATTCATTTGACTAAAGTAACATTAGAATATATGGTTTAGTGTACATAACTCTTTCACTAGTGAAAACAATGGATTCATCGTTTTTGCTTTGAAGATTAACACACTACAATTTCCACGCCTCAACCTTATTTTACATTTTCAATATTTGAAGCCTCTAATTACTCTCATTCAATTTAGGTAATATCAAGAAGAGAAATCGTTTGCATAGAATTTGAGTTAATTGTTAATCAAACATTGGGGTTACAATCATTTGAAATGTAACATCCATGGGTTAAAAGTTCATGTAATAAAGGTTAATAAAGGAAAAACTAAGACTAAGGTCACGGGACACATATTCCAAGCTGAATTTTGGGAAAAAACACTATAGTGGGAATCACTTTTGGTTAATTAATGTCTATGGAAATTGGAAAAGGATTTGAAAAGGCAAAGAGGCATTGATTGCAATTTATTTATGAGAAATTAAGGAAAATAGGAGAAACTGAAGGTGAATAGACAAAGTTTTGCATGCTAATGAAATTAGGAGGAAAATTAAGGAAAATGAAGAAAAAGGAAACATCAATAATAAAAAGGCTCCAGAGAACCACTTCATATATTTTGTAAGTTTATATCTTGGGTCAAGTGAGAAAGAGAGAGAGAGCACCAAGGGGAGAAAGTGTGAATGCAAGAAAAGGATGGAAAAGGAAAGAAAAGCACAAGAAAGGAAAGAAAGGAGAAGGTTGGATCAACAACTTCAACAAGAATATTTTGCAGGTAATATCTTGCATGCATGATTTCCTAGCTGAGGTGTGAATGCATGGTACATCAATTTATTTATGTAGTTCATTTATTTTCATTTCCATGGGTTTTGCTGGGTTTGACAGTTGTTTCATCCTTGCCTTGGCATTTCCTAGATAGTCATGTTGTGATGGGATTCATTCTTGGTTGAGTTTTGGATTGCCAGACATTTTTGGAACCAGGTGAGGTGGTCTCAAGAAAATTCCCAAGGATTGGGGTTGGAGATGGTTTTCTATGGGAATCCCTCTACAAGAGGGTGGAGGCAGGTAAATTCCTCAAGGTATGGTGAATAAATTCTGAGGCATCCAAGCTTGTTTTTGTATTGTGATATCTTTATCGATTTTAGCAGGATCATAATAATTTGAGGGTGGAGGTGGTTTAACCCCTAGAGTCCCTTGGTTGGTTATGTCTTGGTTCATCCCATGAGATCCCACATTCATGCTTGGAATATGGCTCAAGGGCGATTAGCTGAAGAAAATATTTGGTTTAGCTCAATCTATGGTCAGGTGGTATGCGGAAGTCACTGACTTGGTTGGCTTTTGAATATGTTAATAAGATCTATTTTTCTATTGTACTCTATGAGAATTTGTATATGATTTTATGTTGCATTGATGGTTGTTGTGTCATGGTTAATATTTTGGTCATATGCTAGTTATAAGCTTGATTTAAGATGTCCTCTAGTTATGGCTCTTCTTCATGATTTCAAAAGTATTTGAATGGTTTATGAGTGCATGGGCTAACAAGTGGTGTTGTAGCTACTTGAGAGGTAATTATACCTTCTCGGTTATTTTCAGCTAAAGTACATATATTTACACTCAGACATGCACTCATGACCTGCAACTCAAATGCTGACCATATGTTTGATGAAATGTCTATTCTATTCTAGTCAATATAGGTCAATTTATGACTTCAAGTTTGAATTATTAGCATTATTTTTATGAGAAATATAATTTTAGAAAGTTACACGAATTTTTGGGCAACGGTCTAGAGACTATCCTAGAAAAGTGGCTCAAATCTTGGGATTGTAGGCACAGAACTAAGCATTTGGGAGTCATAACTGCATGGAGAAAGGCTTGTGAGTAATATTGGAGGCTCACAACTGCATGCAGGTAGTGTTAAGGGTGTGGTTTTTTGGAATGATTGATTGATGGCATATCTTGGCATTGATGTCAACTAGGCCAGTTGTGATAGCATCAGATGCTAACAGTGATCTAATGATGTGTCAAGATCATTTGTAGTTCGATGGTTTCCACACTTCTCTATAGATAATTATCATAGTAGTAGGATTATTGGAGAAGCCATAAAAATATGACTATGAAGGTTGGGAGTCACATTCTTTGGATGTGATTTTTCCTCAAGAGATCTACTGAGATACTCTTGGAGTTGGCACAATTGGTTAGTGCTATGAAATATTTTTCCAATGATATGTGGAAGTCCATGAACTAGTCCCAAGATCAAAAGTAGTGACAACTGAGGTAAGGATCTTGAATTCCCTAAGATGAGGCTAAATTTTGGAACCTCGAAACTAGGGTGAATATTAGAAATTTAGCAAATCAAACCTCAACGACTTATTTGAAAGGCCCCCGATATCACAAGGGCTGAATGTCAGAAGGATTAGTACATTGGAACGTTGAAGTGATAGAATATAGCAGGTCAAAGTCACTTATAATTCTGTTGAGAAAATGTTCTGATCTGATACCTGAGCAGGAGAACATGGGGACCCAAGATCAACAGCTCACAGTGGACAGAATATAGGAATATCAAAAGTAGGAATCCATCTAAACATTAGAGGTTGGAGTAGACTAGAACCTCGGAAGGTCAGGAACAACAAACCTTGGAACCTCATAAGTCTTTATAACTTTTGATTCTTTGAAAGTAATGACGTTTGTGAGGAAGAGGAAATAAAAAGGAATTCATGGAAAAAGTAGGACCGAGGGAACCTTTCTCTCTCCTCCAACAGGACATGTGGCAGACAAATTCAGAAATATTGGTTGGCCTAATGGGGAAAATGAGAAAGATCTCAAGGTCAAATGCTTAAGATCAGATAGAGGAGAAGAATACACTTCAAGATAATTTGAATAATTCTGTGAAGAGCATGGCATAAGGAGGAAATATTTTGTGGCTATAACTCCACAACAAAATGGAGTAGTTGAGAGAAAGAATAGGAAAATCCAAGAAATGGCTAGTGCTATTATGGATGAAGTAGATATATCCCACATATTGTAGGGAGAAGAAACACAAGCAGAAGTATACCTATCAAATAGAACACAACTCAGGACTAATAGTGATAAATATCCCTATGAGTTGTGGAAGGGAAGAATTGCATCAATTAAACATGTCAAGGTGTTTGGGAGAAAACTCTTTATCAAAAGGATTGACAAAATTCTTGGAAATTTTGATTCATGCATTGATGAGGGTATATTACTCAGGTACTCTGCTTGAAGTAAAGGATACAAGTGTCATAACAAATGGACAAAGAGGATTGAGTATTGCATTGATGTAGTAGTATATGAAATAGCTTCATAACTTGACTCCTCCAAAAGAAACATGAACTTAGATGGAGAAAAAATTTAATACATTAGGCACTCAGATCAAGATAAAACATATTTGGATAATGAAGGTGTGGAAACGAGCACAAATCCAAGACCCAAAACTCCTTCTAGGAATGTACAAAAACAACACCCTAAGAGTCCAATTCTTGGAGATTAGAGACTTTGTGTCCATACTAGGAGGAAACTTGTTGGAAATTCAAGGTGTGAAAACATTTCTCTGCTATCTTAGATTGAACCTAAAAAACATAGCCATGCAAGTGAAGATAATTTCTAGGTGAGAGCTATGAATGAAGAACTTGATAAAATTGAGAACAATGACACTTGGGATCTTCTTCCAAGACCTAAATAGAAAAATGTCATTGTGACAAAATGGGTTTTCAAAACTAAATGAGTAGGGTCAAGTAAATAGCAACAAGGATCGTTTTGTCTACAAAGGGTATGCCGAGATAGACGGGGTAGATTTCAAGGAAAACTTTGCACCAATAGTGATCCTGGAAGCTATCAGAATGCTTTTTGCCTTTGCTAGTAATCAAAACATCAAAGTATATTAGATGGATGTGAAGTATGCATTTCTCAATCAATATATTTAAGAATAGGTTTATATTGCACAGCCAGAAGGATTCACACTCACCAAAAATGAAGGGTTTCTGTGAAAACTAAAAAAAGGCATTATATGGACTGAAACAAGCTCCGAGAGCCTGTTATGCAAGACTATATTGAAACGTTAAACAACAAGGCTTTAAGAAAGGTATTGTATACAATAATATATACATAAGGTTTGAAGGAAGCCATCTACTAATTGTAGTAGTATATGTGGATGACATAATCTTTGGTAGCAGCCTGGAATGATTGGTTCATCAATTCACAAATTTTATGCAGATAGAGTTCCAGATGTCCATGATTGGAGAGTTCTCTTTCTTCTCGGGATTGCAAATTTCACAGTCACAAAATGGAGCATTTATCTCCCAATCCAAGTACCTACGAGAAAATCCGATGAAGTTTGTGTTGGAATATTGCAAGCTAGTTAGCACACCTATGGTTACAGGTTGTAAATTGCGCAAAGAAGATGAGACATCATTGGCTAATCAAACTAAGTACATATCAATGATAGGGATCTTTATGTATTTCGCAACTTCAAGACTAGACATCATGCAAGCAGTGGGTCTTCTAGCTAGATTTCAAGCATTCCCTCATAAACGTCATGTCATTGATGTCAAAAGGATTTTCAAATATATTCAAGGAAAAATTGATTATGGACTTTGGTATGTTAAAAGAAGAGAGTTTAAGTTGAAGGCCTATACTGATGTTGATTGGGAAGGAATTATTGATGACAGGAAGATCACCTCAGGTGCAACATTATTTTTAGGAAATTCCCTAATGTCCTGGATTAGCAAGAAGAAAGCCTCTATTTCTTTATCAACTGTTGAATCAAAGTATATTGCAGCTACTACTTATTTCTCATAAATTCTATGGATGAAGTAAAACTTGAAGGAAATTAAGGTAGAGTTGATTGATCCAATTCCAATCACGTGTGATAATACTAGTGCCATCAACATCTCTAAGAATCTTGTCATGCACTAAAATACCAAGCACATCCTTATCAAGTTCCATTTCTTAAGAGAGTAAGTTGCAACCATTGTTGTTCAACTTGAGTATGTGTCCAATAAAGGCCAACTTTCAGATATATTTACTAAGCCACTGGAAAGAGAACCATTTGAATATCTCAGGAAATAGACAGGGGTTGTGATTCATCCTCCCAAATGACTCAATTATGAAGTGTGTTGGTAGCTACTCAACATGTGGGGTCAATTGAAGAGTAGTTTGTCGTGGTTTAGAGAGAGTTTTCAAGAGAATCCATTTCCATTGATGGCAAAGGGGAAGAAGATTATTGTTTCATCAGAGAAGAACAACAATGAAGAATACCATGCCTAGCTTTAGGGAGAGTTTATGTTATTTCCATAAATGCCAAAGGGGGAGATTGTTAGACTAGTTGAGTAGTGGAATATGTGGCCATTGATGTTAACTAGGCTAGTTGTGATAGAGGAAGATTCTGACAGTGATCTACTTGATGTTTCAAGCTCAGGGGGAGTCCTATTGTTGTTGTAGTTTTCTATAGATAATCATCATATTAGTAGGCTTATTGGAGAAGCCATAAAAAGATGACTATGGTGGTTGTGAGTCCCATGACTTGGATGTGATTTTTCCTCAAGAGATATGAACATATACTCTTAGAGTTGGCATAGTTGGTTAGTGTTGTGGAACATTTTTCCAATGGTATGTGGAAGTCCATGAACTCCTCTTGGGATCAAAAGTAATGCCAACCGAAGTAAGGACCTTGATGTCCTTAGGGGAGGCTAAATTTCGGACCCTGAATTTCAATACCTTGGAACCAAGGGGAGTATTAGAAGATCAGAAAATTAGGAACTCAACAGTTTATTTGAAAGGCCCCAAATATCAAAAGGTTCAGTATATCAGAACCTTAGAGTTACAGAATATTACAGGTCAGAGTCCCTTATAATTATGTTGAGAAAAAAGTTCTAAACTAATACTTAAGCTGGAGAACATTGGGACCCGATATCAGAACCTTAGATCAGAGGGAATATTAGAATATTGGAAGAAGCAATCCATCAGAACATTGAAGGTTGAGGTAGAATAGAACTTCAGAAGATTCAAGACATCAAAACTTCAGAGCCTCGTAAGTATTCATAAATTATGATTCTTTTAAAACACCAAGGTTTGTGAGGAAGAGGAAATATAAAGGAATTTGTTTGAAAACCAAGGACCGAGGGACCTTTTCTCTATCCTCTAATAGGACAAGTGGAAGCCAGATTCGGAAACGTTTAGTGGCATAATGGGGAAAATATTTGTGACACATGTCACCACTTAGGAGACGTCAAGTGGAAAGGATGACAACAACATGACATCATCTTAGAGGTTGGAATATCAGAGGCTAGAGTTTTCATAACTCTTATATAGTTTTGTTCTAGGAAAGTTCATATCCGACGAAAGGGGCTCTGATGTATGAATGGAACATAGTTGTTGGAGACTCATACAACCAAGGGTGTAAAGTGAGGCACAACATCTAAGTGATATGGAGAAAATTGGAGGCGGAGTATTTCATAACTCTTTTATAAATACAATTTTGAAGGGTTACGATATAGAGCAGCTCTGACGTGTTGGAAAATGGTCAAGGGGACTAATATAAGAAAGAATATAGAGTGAGGCTAGCACCTAAGGGCTATGGAGAAGATCAGTGTATGAGGATTTAGGAAATCCACTTTAAATGAATTTTGAAGAAAGTTACAATGTAGGGAGCTCTAATGTATGTTATCGTCTAGATGTAGAAACCCAAAAGAATCAAGGTTGAGAGATAGTCCCCCAATAGGAGCATAAAACCCCTAGCACCTAATGACTAAGCCAATAGTTTCATACAACGGTCATATGAGCAAGAAACTGATAAGGCTCTAAGCATTAAAAGGATAAAGGCATCATAATTGTCTAATTTTGTAATGTTATTTTAATATAAATTATGATGTGGTAAGGCTCTGATACTACTTTATAGAGTCTTAAAGAATGAATGGGTCAATAGTTGCTGAGTAAATGCGTGCAAAGAATTTGGTTGATGGAGTTAATGGAAACTACAGATATCACTTGGTGAAGGAAACGAAGACCATGATTCTTATGGAAGAACTGCTCAGCTAGTATTGATGTTGGATGAAAGACATCTCTTATCTCCCATGTATGTCTTATAGACTTAAATGAGGAACAAAGAATCCATGCTAAAGTATAGTCAAGCTCTACAAAGCCATGAATAAGCACGAGGAATCTCATTAGAGTGCACAAGTGGACTAAGATTAAAATCCTAGCATGCAGAATCACACATGGAGTTAGTGAAGCGCTTAAGAGCACATCATCATGTTTAATGAAGCAGTAGAATTCAGGAATTATATGCAACAACAAGATGGTGTAGTTGTATAGAGGTACACTCGGGCAGTGTGGAAATAGGAAGCAGAGGCAACATTGAGTAGTGTGCAACAGATGAATAAAACCGGTGATAGTAAATGAGCAAAGGGGGGAATACAAATTGTTGTGTATGTGTTGATGAGAGTGGAGTAGAAAGCGTGAAAATTGAGAAACTAGCCCAAGTGTTGAACTGCAACAGAGTACTATAGAGTGAGAATATGATAGGGTGTTTTTGTGTGAGGCTGAGAGAGCATGTGGAACAATAGAGGATGGAGTGGAGAAGTATGATGTTGTAGTGAACCAGATTGGTATTTCTTTGTATATGTAATTGCCTCTATTTTCAGTTTGAAAATTGTATGAAAGGTGGAACAGTGGCTAGAGAAGGTGGTGGCCTACATTCATAAGAGGTTGGTACCTCTTGGAAAGTAGGTTCTTACCATCTTAAAGGGGTTGGTGCCTCATGTTAGTGGGTTCTCATAAAAAAGTTTATGTAATTAAGTAGGTTCTTAATTTACATAATAATAACAAACAAATTGGTGGTTTCTTCCCCTTTTGGTTTCCATGTAAAATAACCTTTGTCAATATGTGTATGATACTCATGTGATGGATTGTATGTATATGTGAATGCCTTATCTTGTTGATTATATGTATTTTGTATGAAATCTCTCACAAGTAACTAACCATAGTTAAAAGAGTTTAATACTTATACTTAAAATTGAAATAACTTCACTATTACTGATTAACCCCCCTCCCCTTTGTAATTCCTTAATCTAGTGCGATTTTATGTCTAGGTCAGATAAAAAGGGTGCCAATTTAGGGATTGGTCAATTTGGATGGTTTTTCGTCCTCTAATTATTCTATGGTTCTTGAGGAAGGTTAGTAAGTCTCATTTGTAGGACCCGCTTCCTTAATTGGAACTAGGAGGTCAGGTCCTCTCATGGTAGCACTCCACTTCACATTTACCTCAAGGGAAGGTAAAAGCAAGTAAATGTGGGGAGTGGTGTGTTATAGATTGTTATCAAAGCTTCTAGGTTCAACACTTGGAATGGATGCGAGGGATGTGATTTTTATGCATTATGTCAGTCATGCACATTTGTGGTAATGGCTATGGTTGTCATGTATATAGACAATGATACAGTTTATTTTATCATGTATAATGTTGCATAGTTGGTGTCATTATGTGTATATGCATGTATATCATGCTAATATGGATTGATTGTGGAAATGATATGGCTTCCCCTAAACTTCACTAAGGTATGTTTGACTATGTTTATATTTGTTTTATATGATATGGTACGTTTGCAAGAAGAAGAAGATCATAGATGAAAAGAAAAATGGTGGATTATAGTTCATGTGACTCTCCTTATGGATCAACTAAGTAACATGGGGAAGTGTAACTCTTGACATAGTAGATACATTAAGAAGTCTGAAGATAGAAATCAGAAGTTACAAGGCAGATAGTGACAGGATAACTCAGTCACACAAAAGGCTTGCAAGGGCTCAGGAAAAGAAAGTCGAGATCAATGCAGTGATCCTTTAGAATTTGTTAGAGTTGTAGAGATAGGGACTGCCAAGGATCAATTATGGGTAGGAGGAAAGGACTAATGGGGTATTTGGTAGCAGATCTCATGGAGGGCACGAGTCGAATAGGGCTAATATAGCTAGAGGTGGCAGATAGTTAGATACACTTGACAAGAGAGGCAATGGTTATGGGTTCTATTCTAGTTCTAGTTTAGATAGACATCATGTCCATCATCATTCTAATCCTTACAGGAGGAGTGAGATGGGATACTTGCTAGATGAGTTCAAGAAAGAAAAGCCTCCTACATTTGACAGAGAACTGAAGAAACCAGAGGATGCAAATGCATGGTTTCTTGGGATGAAGAAGTTCTTCAAGTTGCATGATTATAAAGAGAGCATGAAGGCCATTATAGTTATTATTACTCTCAAAGGAAAGAAAAATATCTAGTGGGAAGATGTGAAGCGTGTTAGAGTCATAAGGACAAAGGAGTTGAGTTAACATGAGCTCTAAAGACTCTCAGGAAGAAGTACTTATCAAAGATATACTATCACAATAAGGCTAAGGATTTCTATGAATTGAGGGTGAGGTTTGTGATAGAAGAAGACTATACAACTAAATTTCTAGAGTTGTTGAGGTATGTTCCTTACCTTAAGGATAAGAAGATGAAGGTCCAAAGTTTCATTAGTGGATTTCCATTAGCATTCGAAGATCGGATTTAGTATGATGAGCCTTGGTCGTTGGAGGAAGTCATCAGAAAATTGAATCAATGTTATGAGCAGTCGAAGTGAAATACTGAGCCTAAGCATGACTAGAAAGGAGGTGACAAGACGAAATAAAATGGCCTTCGAAGCAGGAAAGGCCTCAGGATGCAGGTGAGAAAGAAAATGTGGCCCCTTACAAGAAGTTTAGTACAACAAAGAAGGGACACGGACATCAGCCTGGAGAGCATCAAAATAAGGGTAGTGAAAGAGAACTATTACAATATTTGATTTGTGGCAAGGATCATCGCAAGAAGGATTGCTCATTGTTTTATGGTGGTACACCTCAGATTTACACTACTCAGTAGGCACAAAAGGTTGGGGTTTCTTCTCAAAGAATTCCTCATATTTATGCAACATTTGATAATAAGTGGAGGGATCAACAAACATCCGTTATTGAGATGGAAGGTAACACCTGTGATCAAGTTGTTTCCATTTTGATTGATCCTTGATATAATTATAGTTATGTTAATCATGACCTGGTGGATAAGTGTGGCTTGAGTAAAGAAGTGCATACAAAGTCTTTGTTGGTGCAATTGGCTATAGGGACCAAGAAAAGAATTTATCATTGGGTAAGAGATTGTGCATTTTAGTTAGATGGTATTCATACATCAAGAAATATAAATGTGCTTCATTTGGTATCATACAACATGCTTTTGGAAATGGTTTGGTTGTAACTTCACAGGAGTAAGGTAGATTGATACGAGAAGTCCATTGAGTGCTTAGATGATGATGAAGACAAATGAGTCTTACAGAGTAAGAAGAATCCTACATCACTAAGAATGGTTACATCTATGTACTAAAGTTCAATTGGAGGAAAGGGTGTGTATTATTTGCAGTTCAATTTTCTAGTGACAAGGGGAAGGATGTCGAGGATGTTGAAGTCTTGAAGAGGTATCCAATTTTGCAACTGTTCTAGGATGTATTTCCAATGGAGATTTTAGAGTTACCACCTCATAGGGAAGTGGAATTTTCTATTGAGTTGGTACCAAAAGAAACACCAACATCAAAGGAACCTTACATTATGAGCACTCCAAAGTTATTGGAACTGAAGTTGTAGATTAATGAAATGCTTGATAAAGAATACATAAGGCCAAGTGTGTCACCTTGCAGTGCACTAGAGTTGTTTGTGAAGAAGAATGATGGTACTCTCAAGTTGGGTATTGACTACAAGCAGTTGAACAAGGCTACAATCAAGAATAGGTATCCTTTACCACAGATATGACTTGTTTGATTAGCTGAATGGAGAAAAAATGTTCTCAAAGATTGATGTGAAATTAGGATATCATCAGGTATGCATCAAAGAAGATGACACCTACAAAACCACATAACATACCTGGTATGGGCATTATGAGTTTGTAAATTGTAATGGTTCCTTTTCGTCTTAATAATGCTCTGGCTACTTTCATGTGTTTGATGAATAATGTGTTGCATCCTTATCTGGACAAGTTTTTGATAGTGTTCATTGATGATATACTGATATATTCTAAGAATGAGGAAGATAATGTAGAACACTTGGCAACAATGTTAATATTTTTGAGAGAGCATCAATTTAATGCCAAGCTTAGAAAATGTATTTTCTTTCAGATAGAATTTCATTACTTGGGACATGTTGTTTCCAAGGAGGTATAGGAGTGGTCTTGGAAAATATTCGAGCTATCATGAAGTGGGAAACTCCTAGAAATGTGGATGAGGTTATATCATTCATGGGACTAGAAGGTTATTACAAGTGGTTCATCAGGAACTTTTCATAGATTGCCTATCCTATTATATATTTGCAGTGAAAAGGAAAGAAGTTTGAATGGACTGAGGAGTATGCAACTAGTTTTGAGTAGTTGAAGCATTTACTTACAAATTCTCTAGTTTTGAAGATTACAGATCTAGATAAAGAGTTCGTGGTATGTACATATGGTTGCAAGAGAGGATAGGTGGTATGCTATGAGTTGAGGAAGTTGAATGAGCATGAGAAAAACTACATGACTCATGATCTTGAGTTGGCAACTACCATTCATGCTTTGAAGATGTGGATACATTATCTTCTTCGCGGGAGGTTCATCTTGATGAGTAATCATAATGGGATGATGTACTTGTTTGACCGACCTAGTCTGAATGGAAGGCAAGCTAGATGGTTGGATACTCTCATTGAGTTTTATTTTGAGATTAGGTACATCAAGGGAAAGGAGAATCAGGTTGTAGATGCTCCCATTAGAAGATTTTAGGTGAATCATATTTTAGTTGTGAGTTCATATGGGACATATTTGTAGGAACGGATCTTGCATGCAAAAAAACATGTTGAGAAGTATGAGCAGCTAAGGCACAAGTTACAACAACAGGGTGAAGGTGATAAGGATGAGCAATATCATCTCACAATAGATGGCTTGGTTAGATTAAGGAAAATGATTTATGTGTCAGACGACACTGTGGTCAAGAAACTTACCTTGAAGGAGTTTCATGTTAATCCATACTTAGATCACTCGGGATATCAAAATACATTGACTATAGTTAAGAAGTTTTATCATTAGTCAAAATTGAAGAGAGAGGTGGATGAGTTTGTTGCTAGATGTTTGGGTTGTCAGCAGGTAAAAGCAGAGTGTAAGGATTCAAATGGTTTATTAAAGCTAATTCCAATTCCAGAGTGGAAATGGGAGCTCATTACCATGCAATTCATTACAAATTTTCCAAGGACATTGAAGCAACATGATTCAATCATGGTTGTGGTTGACATGTTAATTAAGGTATATCAATTGATTGCAGTGAAGTCTACTAATTCAGCCAGTGAGGTAGCTTAGCTCATATTTTCATTAGGGAGATAGTGAGATTGCATGTTGTTACTAAGAAGCTCATACTAGACAAAGATCCTAAGTTTACTTCCAGGTTTTGGAAAGAGTTGTTTATAGGTTTGAGGAAAGTGTTGGCTTTCAGTACAAATTATCATTCGCAGACAGATGGATAGATAGAAAGGGTCAACATGATTCTTGAGGACATGTTGAGGTTATATGTCAAGCATCCACATTGGAGGTGGGAGGAGTATCTTCCATTGGTAGAGTTTACATATAATAATGGGTATTAGGAGTCTATGAAGATGAGTTTATTTGAGGTTATTTACAAAGGAACTTGTAATACTCCTATCAGCTAGAGTGATCTAGTGAATAAGGTATTGATTAGACCCTATATGTCAATCAATGTGGAACGTGAAATGAAAGTTATTAAGAGTAAATGCATCATAGGACAGGTATAATATTTATGCAGATCAACATAGGGTATTTAAGGAGTTTCAAGTTGGGTATCATGTATACTTGTGCATCAAGCCCAAGATGATCTCTTTGAGGATTGGTTCATGTGCCAATCTGGTACCTCAGTATTGTAGGTCTTTTGAGATCCCTGAGAGGATTGGACCAATGGCCTATTAAGTTGCATTACCTATGGAAATGAAAGACCATGATGTTTTCTATGTTTCATTTCTTAAGAGATATGTCTAGGTTCTTAATCATGTGATTGACTGGTTTGTTTTGTAGGTGTAACTAGAGAGAGAATTCCAGCCAGAACCAAAATTCTTATTGTAAGGGAAACAACTCATGCTACAGAAATGAGTAATAGAGAAAGCTAAAGTGCAGTAGAAGCACTTTGGGCTTGATGAAGCTACATGGGAGATGGTTGATCATATTCATGTTTGTATCCTTCATTATTTGTTGGGACAAGCAAATGAGTTTTGGTATATGTGTGTGTGTGTGTGTGTGTGTGTGTGTGTGTGTGTGTGTGTGTTTGTGTTTATAGTTGTAGGGACTGTGCTAAACTATGTTATAAATCTCCAATAAGTGATATGATTGTCATATTTTTCATGTTGGTCATGGTTTGTAGTAGTTTTCATACTAAATATTGTATCGATCTATGTTATAATTATCCATATGTAGTATGTTTTGTTTTAGTAGTTTGCTGGTCATAGATTTCATAAAACATTGAGTATGGTGTTCCCCTAAGGGGGAGGGGTTTGTAACAATCTCAGGCTAAAATTTCATGCAATAAAGGTTAATAAATTCAAAACTAAGACCAAGGTGATGGGTCACGTATTTGAAGCTGAATTTTGGGCAAAGCACTATAATTGAAATCACTTTTCATTTATCAATGGCTATGGAAATTTGAAAAGGCATTAGCATGGTAAAGAGGCATTAATTGGCATTTATTTATGACAAATAAAGGGAAATGAGAGAAAAGGAAGGTGGAGGGATACAAATTTTCATGCTAGGGAAATTAGAAGGAAAATTAAGGAAAATGAAGAAAAATGATACATCAATAAAAAACCAAATTTAGAGAACCAATTCATAGCTTTTTTCAGTTTTATCTTGGGTTAACTGGGAAAGAGAAAGAGAGAGCACCATTGGGATAAAGAAAGGAAGCAAGCAAAGGAAGGAAAAAGGAAAGCAAAGGACAAGCAAGGAAGGTAAGGAAAAGGTTAGGTCAACAACTTCAATAGGAAGATTTTCCAAGAAAAAAGTTGCATGTGTGATTTCCTAGCCGAGGCGTGAATGCATGGTACATGCAAGGGGTTTTCTAGTTTTGGCAGTGGTATTAGCCTTGTCTTTCCATTTCATGGATAGCCATGGTGTGATGAGATTCATTCTTGGTTAAGATTTGGATTGCCATAAGTTTTTGGAACCAAGTGAGTTGGTCTCAAGAAAATTACCAAGTGTTCGGGGGTAGAGATTATTTTTTCCAGGAAGACCTTGACAAGTAGGTGGATATAGGAAAATCCCTAAAGGTATGGTGAATAAATTTTGCATCCAAGCTTGTTTTAGTTTTGTGATATCTTGACTAGTTTTGGTGGGATCATGGTAGTTTGAGGGTGGAGGTGGTTTAACCTATATATTCCCCTAGTTGATTATGTATTAGTTTATCCCATAAGATCCCATATTCATGCTTGGAATATGGTATGGGGGTGATTGGCTAAAAGAAATATCTGGTTAAGCTCAATCTATGGCCAGGGGGTACGTGGAAGTCCTTGACTTGGTTGGATTTTGCATATCCTAATAAGATCTATTTTTCCATTGTATTGTATGATCATTTGTACCTGATATTATGTTTCTTTGATGGATTTTCTATCATGGTGAATATTCGGGTTATATGTGCACTATAAGCTTGATTTAAGATGCTCTCCAACTATGGCTCTTGTTTATGATTTGATAAGTATTTGAATGGTTGATGAATGGATGGGATAAAAAGTGTTATTACAACTACTTGAAAGGGAATTAGACATTTTCGGTGACTTTCAGCTAAAGTACAAAGATTTACACTCATATATGCATTCATGACCTGTAACTTACATGTTTACCATATGTTTGATGAAATGACTATTGTGTTCTAGTCAGTCTAGGTCATTTTTTGACTTCAAGTTTCAATGATTAGAATTTTCATTATGAGAAATATGGTTTTGGAAAGTTACAACAAATTTTGGGTATTAGTCTAGAGACTAGCCTGGAAAGGTGGCCCAAATCTCGGGACCACATTCACATAACTGAGGATTTGAGGTCATAATCACATAGAGCATGGATTGTGAGTGCGCTTGGAGGCTCATAACCACATGCATAAGTGTCAAGGGTGTATTTATAGGTCTAGGTCAAAGAAAAAGGGTTCCAGCTCAGGAATTGGTTAGCCGGGGTGGTTTTTCAGCCTCTAAGTGATCTGTGGTTCTTAAACAATGTCAATAAGTCTTAGTTGTAGGCCCCACTTCCTTAACTAGAACTAGGAGTTTGGTTCATTTCATGGTAGCACTCTGATTCACATTTACCGGAGGGCTTTTAAAATCGTGAAAATGTGGGGAGTGGTTTGCTACATGAACTACAAAGTTTATTCTTTCAATTCATTTTTTTGGAATAAACCATTTATAGGGGCCATTTTCTAATATCTAGTTCAATAGCCTTGCATTGTGTACCTTTTTCTTAATGCAAATGAGTAAATTTGAAGGATGGTTCCTCTTTCATATGCATTTAAATAGAATTACTACATGTTTTTAACACTATATATGCTTGACTTGAGTAGATTAGTGACATATGTGTAAGTTACACAATTAAAGTATAAAACATCTAAGTGCCTATATATATTCTTCAATAGTTAATATATAATATATTTACTTAATCGTCGTGTTTCTAAAAATATATCAGCTCACAAAGTAGATAATGGAGTAGTTTGCAATGAAACTAGACAATTGGAAAAATGGGTCACTCTTTCTGCATTCAGAATCAAGAACAAAGCACAAACTTTACATTTGCACATTAATTAATTTTTTCATTTTCTTTTGCTATTTTTTTTTTTTCAAATAGGAAAAAGATACAAACTCCTAAGAGAATTTTTTTTATTTTCATAACCAAGCAAAACAAAAGAAAATTGCATTGTCCATAATTGACATTTGCATGGAAAACAAAAAAAGAAAACGTCGAAGGAGATGTTTTAGTGTTTTATGGACCTGATTCTAATGTAGCATCTTGCTCACCACCAAAACCTCAAGTCATACATGCTGATCTTGTTGACGTACATGGACAACTTACAGTAACTGTCAACATAAGTGATAAGCTAATTTCTCTATTCTTGTCATATTTCTCTATTGGGAGCAAAGTTCATATAACAAGATTCAACATTATATATCTATATCTATATATATATATATATATATAATATATATATATATATAATATATATATATATATATATATATATATATATATATATATAATATATATATATAATAGAAGAGAGAGAGAGAGAGAGAGACGTTTCAACTATATCTCATTGACTCCAATCTCTATTGTTTGTACAATACCAATTTTGTGTTTTGAACGTTGTCTTACTCCTAATACTAAAATTGTTTCACTTTTAGAAACAAATACAAATTATTCAATTGGAAGCTTTGCAACACTTTTTATAGGATGCCAAAAAATAATCATCAATTTGAAATATATGTCAAAGATGGTGAAATGAACAATGAGAGTGCCATGCTATTCTCTTGAATATTCACATCTTGTTTTCCTTTCCATTTTCATGTCTATTATTCCCTTTTTTTTGTAGTTCTTCTTAAAATAATTCATACTTTCATGCTCTCTTTGCTATAACTAGTTGCATTTTTCACTTCAATTGTTGCCAGGTCCATTTGGGTGAGAAGTATAGATAAAAATACACCAAAATGCAAAAATATATAGAAAGAAGAAACACAATCATGTTTCTATTAAAAATAATAGCATAAGTGGACTAAAATGGTCACATAACATACATACATTTCTATCGAGTTTTTTTGAGCCACTTAATGATGAATAAACAAAGTCTTATTTATGAACTCTTACAAGAACAAATGTCTAGGCAAGTTTTCAATTGAATCTTAACTTTTTATAACCATTATTTTATTGTTTTTTTTGCAATTATTTGATCTTTCCCATACTCCTTTTTTCTAGATTATTTATCCACCATACATTTAACACAAATGTATGTCTATCAACAAACGAACTATTGCAAATTACTAGAGTAACCAACCAATATGTTTTACCTATCATACAAGGAATTTTGAAATCACTATAAACAACTTATTAGAACAATGGAGTGTCTAGTAGATAACTTCATTTATTGCACAAAATATGGTTGGAAAATGCTTTTTTCTTATGAACAAAATTTTCTATTGATAATCAAGGATGTAGTTGGAAAATGAAATTGCACCCTTCCAAGGGATCTTCTTCAAAAATTCTTCCCAAACTTTTGTAGATATCCTTTGCACAATACAAAAATAACATCTCACAAACTATTTTTATGTTATTTGGATTGTTAATAACTCAGAATTTACATTTTCAATGGAAAATATCATTGTCGACATATATATTTTTTTTTGGCATTATTTAATATCTAAATTTATGGTAACTTACATTATGCACTTAACAATAAAAACAAAAAGTAATAAACATGATTTTTTTCATCTTTTCCATTTGGAAACTTTGCTGCAAATTAGTAATATTTTTTTCTTCTCTTTGCACAAATTTTCTATCTCATTTCATTAGAAACTGCCACTATGATCTGCTTTTTGTTCCAAGTACTTTATGTACATTATAGCTCATGGGAGCCCAATGATAGTCCCCCTTGCAACCTATGTGGTTTGTTTCTCAATTAAGTATTTTCACATGCATTGCATCCATAAATAAGTAAACATTTATTATGCCTTCTTAATTCATTCACCACAACTCTATTATTTATCATTTACATCCAATCTCATCATTTACTTCAATCTTTAGCATCATGGAATATTTGAAACTAGATTTTAGATCTTTCGCTTTGCATATATTTCCCATAATGGAGTAGTGGATAGTTGAGGAGGGGACATGTTATAATGGCAATAAGAAGGTTTCTCCCTATAAATCAAGTGTTTGAAAGTTTGTCTTCAACTCTAATTCTAGTGATTTGGTGCTAATCCTAGTTTTCTTTATTGTCTAATCACTTTGCATCTATTTACGAGAATGGAGTAGTGGACAGTTGAGGAGGGAACATGCGATAATGGTGATAAAAAAGTTGATCATTGTAAATCAAGGGTTTGAAAGCCTATCTTCAACTCTAATTCTAGTGCTTTGGTGTTAGTCCCATTTTGTTTTGTTGTATTATTATTCTATTCGAGTATAGTCTGTACTATTTTGTATATTTTGAGTATGCTAGGGATTGTTGTTAAGAAGTTTGAGATAATGTTTTTTTAGGAAATATTGTATGGGTCTAAATCTTATGGCATTGGTTAGAATTATTATTGAGCATGAGTTTTCCAACTCCTACTCTAAGCTTGTATATTATATCTAGCATTATTTTTTTTATCAATATGAATATAAAGGTTGGACATGAGTTTGGGTATTAGATGTGTGTTCCATGTATATCATTGATTTTAAATTTGGATTGAGTTTTTGTTATTGTGCCTTGTTGTGTTTCATTATACTATTGTATAAAGAATGTACCCATATTTAGTTGTTTCTTATTACAATTATTTTATGCATAATGGTTAAAGGGCTTTGGAAAAATGATCTCCTTACGTTATTTCCGTAATTGCAATATTTTATTAGTTCATATCTCGTTTAAATAATTGGGTCAAATTCTAAAGAAGATAAATAAATCATTTTTTATTTATTCTTAATTTATTCCTAACAGTATTATTTAACATTTACACTGAAGTTTAAATAGCTCATTCTCTTTGTGAACATGATTACGAATTAAATATTTCCATTTTAGTCCCACCTTGTGCGGAGCAATGGAACTTACCCTTTTTCTTTCCCACATGTCTACAACTTTGAGCTCAATTTTTATATAGATACAATTGGAAATATTTTTGGGTAGAATATATCAAATTTAACAAATTCTTCCAATAAAATAATTAATTTGAATTTAAAGGCAAATTTACTACTTTTACCTCTATGTTTATCTTACATGCATCAAAGTAAAACATGAGATATTTTGACTTTTCCATTCTTCCACAATATTTCCGAAAGATTCAAATGATACTTATCCTTTTACCTTTCAAATGATACTTATCCTTTTACCTTTGCACATGATTTACCTCCGGACATACTTTATTTCTGGATAGACTTTCACTTCACACATGCATTGTTTTCCAATAGTCTTAACTCTGCACATTCCTTACTTTTTCACATCCTTCTCCCACACAACAATTGTCCTTCCACAGAATTCCCCACTTCTATGTGTACACAACACATGGAGGGCACACCTCCATCATGCACAACAATTCTTTTGCACACATACTACTACGCATAATTGCTTTCCCACAATTGTCCTACTACTACGCATAATTGCTTTCCCACAATTGTCCTTTCTTGCATGGTTTCCTACTCAATTCTATTAATTGTTTCCATGCTACTTGTTATGATTACAAAGATTTCATAGTATAATATCTATCATTTTTGAATGGTTTTTAACACTTTATAAATTATATTTCATACTCCATGCTTTTCATCCATATGCTATATTTCTTTTTCCATATTTTTAGGTGCATGAAGCCATCACAAAAATTTCTAGATAACTCATTGCATTATGTCATTTTTATTTGTGCAATGTAATTTTTGCCATTTCCTTTGGAATTATTTCCCTATTTATATTTATAATGTTATAATTATTTTTTATTTTTTCCCATTTGAAATGTTATATATATATAATATATATATATATATATATAGATAGAAAGATATATATAGATATAAAATTATAAATTTAGAAAAAATATTGAAATCACTGTTTTAATTTATTATGTTAAAATAATATTTATATATGTGTATATATGGACTATGTGTATATATAATTTATTAAGTTTTAGTTATTTAATTATATATTATGAAAATATTATGGATACGAATATGAATAATATATTATATAATTTATTTAATATGGTATGGTATATTATTATTTTATTAAGTAGAGTCTTTTCATAGAAATCACATAAGAGAACTTTTTGGCAAATGCTTTTGTAATCAACAAGTGTGGTTCATCGTCTGGCCCTGATGATGAACCATACTTGTTGGTTAGAAATGAATCGGCCAAACATTTCTCTTCTGTGTTTTCTACGAAAGACTTTGCTTAATTCATTATGAATCACAGAAGCCTCAATACAGAAATATTGTTTTTATTATTTTTTTTCATTATTATGTTTTATTATTTTATTTAATGTTTCTTTTATTGATACAATATCTTCACTACAACAACATTTTCACCACACTTGGTACACAACACCAATAACCATATTGTAGAACTTCATATTTAAATTTAACCCCCCTCATCTATCTATCTATCTAATCTAATATATATATATTATATATATAATATATATTATAAGAGATAATATATTATATATATTACGTCAAAAATAAAATAAAATTTTTTTAAATACCGTGAAAGAAAAAACATAATAAGGTATTATTATATCTAATTTTTAAAGTGCAAGTTTACAAAGCATACATATTCTATCTCTTTTGGTTTTGTCTTTATAATCTAAAAAAGAAAACACTTAACCATTAAATCTACTAGAAATAAAAATATTTTATATAAAGATATAAATATTAAATACTAATATAGTAAAATAATAAATAATATTTAATCAAATATTACATTAGAACATAGTGTTAATAACCTATGTAATTTAATATACAAACAACAAAAATATATATTATATATGTATAAGAGCATGTGAAATTACATTAACAAAGGAAAGAGGTATAAAATAGTAACTATATGAATTATGAATATTTTTAGTAAAATACAAATTATAATATTATTATATATATATATATAATAAATTATAATTTATATTATATAAATAATATAATAAAAAATGGTGTTATTTATTAAATGTAGTTTTTTAAAGTTTATACTTAAGAATTTCATTATTTTAAATAAATTTGATTCTTTTCGGGGTTAAAAATTTCCATAAATTTCATGTTCCATTTTTTTCCGCATTTTAAAAATTTAATGTCTCTCTCGAAACGTTCAATAAATACCCATTTAGAATGAATCTATATTAGTAGTCAATGCCTTGTATTTTTCCAATTTGGAACGCACATATTTTGCTTTACGCATAGTATTGACAGAAAGTATTGAAAACAAAAAGTAATGGAGATGGACGTTTCTGCCTGCGCATTGGCCAGTCAAATGTTGTGATGTTCATTGTCGTTTAAAATATTTTTTCCTGTCAGATTTAGCAGGACTCCGTGGAGTTTAGCAGGATCTGGCCATATTCAAATACATATAGCAAGTTGAAAATGTTTATCTTTATCAAAAGTTATCATCAGAGTATATCTGCAGATTGGCCTTTTCTCTGTACTTTAGTTTTTGGCAAATGTCTTCCTTTGAAGTTTTCTAACATGGGTACCAATAATGGCTGTCAACTTGCGCTCTCGCAGCTTTACATGCAGACAAAACGATGATATTTTGATGGAGAGCAGAAAAATCCATATATATATATATAGATTTGGTAAGCAGCAATCCCCAGAGAGGAATCGTTGAAAGCTTTACAGGGTTGTTTTTTCTCTCTGTAATGGCATTTTAGGTACCATAATGATGAACGCACTACATAATGCGTACAAAGCATGCTTAAAGGTATTTTGTGCGTTGGCTTTTTGGCAGGCTTGTGTAGGGAGAGATTTAGACGAAGAAAGATTTTTATTATGTCCAATATATTATTAAGATTGAGGTTGGGAATTGACTTCATGACTTTATATTAGGGAGTGTCTTATGGTATTCGATCATTGTTTATCCGAGACTTATAAACAATTTCTAATAAATATTAAAAAAAATGATAAATTGTAAAGAAAACTTAATTATAATTATTTATAAAAAGAATTAATATCATGTAAATATATATGACATGTAACAAGATTATTAACCATATATCATAAAGGAACATAATAGTTTATTATGAGGTCAAAATCTATATTTAATAATTTTAACCAAAAATACAAAAAAAAACTAATAAAAATTTAACATATTAAATAACTTTAATAAAAATATGTTTATTTAAGTATACTATTAAAAATATTAAAAATATTCTATAAATGTTATATCCTACAATATACTTAATACTTTTTTAATTACTAATTTTTAACAAAATAACTCTAAATACCCTATTCCAAAAACATATCTAGATATTATATGTCATAAACCTATAAAACTTGGCACTAGAAAGGAGAATAACATCATATCATGGTCACACACCCAAAGGGTAAAAGATTATAGCCATTTTATAGACATCAATAATGTAGGTTGGATAAACCGTGTGTTTCTTTTTAGTTGAAGAAAAATATGCATCACATTATGAAGGCTTAGTCAGAAAAAGAAGATTCATTATGTTTTTCGAGAGTATTTATTCATTCGCAATATTTTTTTATCATGTTGATAGATGTTTTTATTTTGGAATAGAATTTTCAAAATTTTAATTTAATTATCAATAATTATTAGATGGATGAGGAGAATTTAAATGTTATTAAATATTCTAGAACATATAGTTATCATAAAAAAGTTATATTTCCTTGCAAGTGGTTATGTTATTTTCTTTTTTAAATTAAATTAATTAATTAAAATAAATGTTAAATAAACAAATGTAATATGAAGCTTTGTTTCTTGAACATGTAGTATTGATAAACCATGGTATTGGCCCATGGTAGTGTAACAAAACTTATTTATAGATTAAGAATATCGGAGATAAAGTGGAGATAAATATGAAGTAAGTATTTTGA
>APFE031653689.1:2341-12939 GCA_000404065.3 Pinus taeda
GCTGCCTCTGTTCCTCAATTTCTGCTGATGATTGGTCATCACTTTGCTCATAAGTTTCGGTTTCTGACATAGTTTAGGAGCAAAGTGGACAAACTGGACTGTTGTTTCTGCCTATAAAAAGTGCTAAATTTTATGTTGTTTCAAGGGGACAAGGACATGAGGGAAATGTTAGGGGAGGGATCTTTTTACAAGGAATTAGGAATATAGGAACATAACAGGGAATTTAAGGAAACTATGCAAACAATATGGCAAATGGGAATACACATTTATAATCATGAATTATTGGAATATCATTGCATATGGGGAATACATGTATAGGAAGTAAACATATGAGAATATGCATGCATTCATTAACAGGGGAAAATAGGGAAAATTGACAAAATTCTCTACATATTCACCAACAATTTCTTGCGGTTACTCATGCATATGGTGCAGCAAAATGAGGGTTTAAGTGTTTTGTCTTTTGATGCTTTTGGGAGACGGGTAGGGTTTATATTTTTTACAAGGAAAATGGGATATATGTGAACAGGGAAATGAGGGAAAAAACAAACATCACTGCACATGCATTATCAAATTTCATGTATTCACATAGATATAATGAGGGAAAAAGGGTAGGGTTTGATTTTTTATTTTTAAAAGGGAAAGGGGTAGGGTTTATTTTTCTTGCAAATTTGAAAGGGAAATTGCCATGGAAACATAGGAAAAATGAAATAGGAAACATAGGGAAAATGAGAACAAGGGGAAATAATGAAACAGCAATAAAACCCTAGCACCTTTTACAAATTTATAAACAGCCACATGGAGTCTTTCTTCTTGCATAATTTGATCATTACAAGCACATTCATGATGTTTCCCAACAAATCCAGCAGCTATTCACAAGTTTGAAGGGCCTACCTCAAACAATTTGATGAAGTAAAGGAGCTTGAGAAATTCTAAAATGAGCTGGGGAAAACTAGCTTGACATGTCACGCAGCATGCCCAACATGTCGCGCACGTCTCAACGTGCCGCGCCCGTTGGAAAATTCCACTATGTGAGACCCTCTGACATGTCGCGCACCTCCCAACATGTCACGCACCTAGCTTGACATGTCGCGCTTTTTCAGGAGGCTTTTGAAGGCCTTCCTGGTGTCAGAATCAGGCGCAGGATAGCTCGTTGGAAAGGTATTTGAGTCTACTTTCCAACCCAACTATAATTTTTCAATTTGGAGTTTATTTGACCCATAAAAAATCAAATCTCCCAAGACTGGTAAAAAAGTGCCAAATGAGGCTGCCTCAAGGAAGAGTGTTGTTGCAGTCAACTTTTGAATGCCTTCCTCAACCCCAAATTTAGCTCATGATAGCTCATTGGAAATATCTTTGTGTATAGCTATCATTTTACCCATCAAGAAAATCATTTGGCCAACCAAGATAGGAGAAAACGTGATTTTCCCAAGGTCACTTCAGAGGTGTCTTTGATTCTCCTGAGGCAACGGTATTCTTGACATTTCTCTCAAACCATGACACCTGTGCAAAACGTGAAGGAGGCTTTTCTTATTTGGCATGTTTTGGACAAAAACCTCTCTCAGTTTTCCCAAATGCATCTTTTATTTCTCTGGAACATCATTTGAGTGCGACTTGTCCCGATGTGTGAAACAAGGAATTTTGTCGAAATGAAGCGAAATGAAGGGGATAGGGGGCTTCTAAATTCTTGGGGAAATTTTTGGGATTGGGGAGGGATGTTAGGAAGTAGGGGAAAGTGGAATCTCAGAGATTGATTGAGGGGAAGGGGTCCAAAAGGGAAAAACACAGGCCCAACCTAGAAAATTGCCAGGTTGTAGCTAGAAACTAGGGTTTGTGGAAAAATGAGGATTTTGGGGAATCTGAGTGTTGGGAATCATTTGGTAAGGTAATTTATGGATAGGGGAAGGTGTATAAACATCAGGAAACAATTTTTTCTGATCATTTGAACGTCCAAGAGAAATTGGCTTCAAAACCCTTGGAGAGGGAAATGAACTTGCCAAGGCACAACTGAAGCATGAACAAGATGTAAAATGACTCATTAGACACTGACATGATAATGAAAACCCCATGAATTATGATAGACTCAGCTGAATGATGACCTGGATTGGAATTTGGGCAACTTTAGAAGGAGTTAAAGCAAACCCTAGACCTAATGCCTAGTGACCAAATTTTGCTTGAAAACTTTTTGAAATGACAAAATTTGACCTTAACACTCTGAAACCACTTTGTAAGAGCATATTTGATCACCGGAGGAAGGCTGGAAAGACTGACACTAACATTTTCCAAGAGATTGAAGATAGGTTGTGGTTCTTACCTTCCAATAGACAAAGTTGCTCCCATCAAAGATTGGTGGTCTAATGGATCCCTCTCTTTCGTAGCTGCCCATGATGATAGATCTTCCTTCAAGCGATCAAGCTTTTTCTGAAGTACCTGCTCTGATACCAATTGTTGGAAATAATACTGAGAGGGGATTGAATCAGTATTAGCAATTTAATAATATTTCATTTCCATAAACATATTTATATACGCTACTTCTGTTAATGAAACTTGCATGTATATGTAACTGTGTTTAGAGCAACCAACGTATACCTTGCAAACTTATAATTTAGTTAGTTGATCTTTTAATTTGTGTATCATAACCATATAACCAGTAATCAGGTGCAGTAAACAGAACAAGAAATCACACACATGAACACAATATATAAGGTGGAAGCCCAATGTGGGTGAAACCACTTGTTGCAATCGTCTCTATCTTTCTTTAATAAGAAACTTCTTTTTACAAATTTTGTACTGGTGCAGCCTTATACCAGTACACAGGCTTCTACCTACAGAAGGCTACAACCTTCTCTCATTCTCCAACTTTTCTTGGAAGGGAGCTACAACCCCCTTAGCCCTTGTACTAGCTTATGTGTTTACTAGTACGTAGGTGCTAACCTACAGAAGGCTACAACCTTCTCTTTTCTTACAAGAACCATGTTTCATAAATTTTCAGACTAGATCCATCAATAACATCAATCAAACATCAAATATATCTACATCAACCAATCTCCTTTGTACCAACCAAAACTGAATCAAACAATCACTTTTTTGAACGCTGTAACCAAAATACAATAACAGTATCTAGAACCCAATCTAGAACCCAGAACACTGCAACAGAAAACAGAAGTAGCTAAAACATATTTTATGAGACGTACACTACTTCAATGTGTTGAACCTATGTTCATACACTGTTATATGAAGGAAAACCTATGTATACACTGTTTTGAAATGCCTAACCAACGTGTATACGCATATTTGCTATACTGAACCTGCATACAGATCTGTAAAAGATGATTTAACCTTTACAACTATTCAGACATCAGTTATACCCAGATCATCAAATTTACAGATTACGACATGCGCCAATTATAAAAGATCAAAACCACAAAAATATACTTCTCTTCAAGCCTTGATATCTTGACCCATCAATAGAGCTTATCCTTCTTCAAGCACTCAGGTTCCTCCTTGATTCAGATCCAGCTATACACCATAACCCAATGACTAGTATTCTAGGTCTTTCTCTTCAATAGATATTCAATGCTTGAGTGCCCATGCCTAATGATCTTCTCCTCCTTTTATAGTTTTAGGCCTTACTCAATACCATGGTCCAAAAACACTTAGAATCAATACCTTGGACCAAATAGCTGGGGTCAACATTTTGGACAAGATACCTTGGACCAATACCATGGGTCAAAATACCAAGGACCAAATACCACGGACAAAAACCAAGTTTTCCAACATGTACGCGATTTTCCTTACGTGAAAGTGTGTGTATACACATACGCGCCTTTGGTTTGTGAACCCGCGTGTATATGTGGTTTTGTCAAGGGAACCTGCATATACCTCTTTTTCCTTCATTCTGTGATCCTGAACTATGATTTGTCATCTGAGTGAGTTGCCATGAAGGAAAACATTTGTGTCATAGCACCAAACCTGTGTCATAATGCCAACACTATGAGCACCTATAGATTCTTCCACCATTCTTGTAACTTCCCCACAAACCAGGGTGTTGAAGGTAAAATATTTCGAAGAGAAAGGGCCTATTCTTTGGGGATGAGTGAAAGGTCATGTTGAGACAGATAGGACAATTGTCAATCTATCAGTTCATTGAAAGCCATTGAGTTAGAGTCAAGACGTCTAACCCCTCCATGTTTTTCATCCAAATTGTGGATCATGTTGAAGTCTCCCCTATGATCCAATCAAAGGTAAATATATTGGAGAAAAGGCCATGAGCTTCCTTGAGAAGTATATCTTTGGCTTGAGGGGTAGATGGGTCATATATAACTATCAGACTAAACCAAACATTAGATCCAATAGGTTGAAAGTTACCCGAGAGAGTGAAGCATGTGCCAATCCAGTCATTCAATATCACTTGATTAGGATTCCAAAGGACAATTATGCCCCTGGCCATCCCAATGGCATCAATCATAATTACTTCATTGTATTTCCAATAAAGTTGGAATGCATCCAATATTTTATCTATTGTCATTTTGGTTTCTTGTAATAATATAATATATGATAACTTTAATCATTTTTTCTTTCAAAGGGTGGAGCTTACCTTTGTTATTTAAGCCTTGAATTTTCCAAGGGACCACTTTCATTGGGAGGGGGGTTGGGAGCGAGGGAAGTAATCCATCAATTGTCCCATTTGGCCAGAGTTGAGAAGAAGTTCACCCGCTTCCCTGATGACTTCCTTTCTCATCTTCCTAGCCTTTTTTCCTTTCTTAGGAATGCCTAGGTATAGTAGTGTGATGGGCAATATACCTCCATATTTATTTGAACCAGAAGGTTTGGGATTTTCATCCTGCTTCCTTGATCAAGAACTCCATTGATTGAAAATATTCCCGAAATGATTGAGCTAATTTACAAGGATGTCTTTCATGTCCATTTTGAGTCACACCCCTTAGATCTCAAGAATTTTTCTTTTCTTATTCCCAAGTCTATTATACTTATCCTACGCTTCCATTACTTTACTTGTGTGATTGAGAATCTCCTTCAATTTTCGATCTTCTTCCATGGCTTTTGGCATTTTTTTTTGGGTGTGAATTTATGCATCTATAATGGGGTTTATTTATCTACCTCCATTTCCTGAAGAGATCTTTGAGACGAAGCTTCCATGTAAGCTTGATTTGTTGTTCATGACTTTAGATTCTCCAGGAGGGCGAAAGGGTTTTCATCCCCTCGAGAAGGGGTTTTTCCAGCTTATTGGGGCATTGGACCAGATCTTGGAGTCAATGGGGTTGGAATGCATTAGGAGGTGCAGGTTATGTCTGTGGTTGGTGATTTAGCTTGCCTCGTACTTGTTGAAAGCCATCTTTATCTCACTGGTGGGTTGCATGTTGGGCTTCCTCGATTATGGTGAGAGGACAATCACGGAACATGTGGTTGTATTGGTGGCAACGAAAACATTTGAATGACACATGCTCATAGTTCAGTGTTTGTGTCCAAATGGAATCATGAAAGACGAGATCGATCGACTCCGAGAGGGGTTCAGAGATATTCATGTGAACACAAATATGGGCATAGGTTGCATGTCGTCTTCATTTAGTTATCTCTAAGACTTTCACAAATTGCCCAATTGCATTCCTAATCCCCTCCAGGTTATTAGGTTCCCAAAAATAATATGGGAGTGAGAATAATTGAACCCAAACTAGAGCTTCCTAGAACTCTTCTTTGTCTGTATCGTAACATTCTTCCCAATATCGTAGAAAAATTCCCGCACTATTCTTGAAATAAAGTCCATTCTCAGAAATTTTCTTCCTATCTTCCGGATCTGTAAAAAATCAAAGTGAAGAAGCCCTTGGCTCCGAGGTGAATATTGATCTGACGATGTGGGGCCCATTTGTTTTGGATCCACTGGATGATATCCTATTCTCGAGGCCAAATGCCTATAAATTTGTAGATCAACGCATGATCTTTCATGTATTGGTGAGATTTCTCCAAACAGTTGTTTGGAATCACAAACTTGGGGTTCTTTTCCACTTTTGGGAGGTAGTGATTGCGTCCATGTGTCTGCCATTGCACCCTCAATACTGGTGTATCCATAGTCGCTAATGAGATTCTCCTAGATTGGCTTGAATCGATTGGACAAAGAGCATGTGGTTGAATGCATTATGGAAGGAGGAAGCCCCCCCCACTCCGCCCAAGCAAGGGGCCACTCATGGAGACTTCACCCCTCAAAATTAAAATGGTAGACAAGAAGATGTGTGATCATAATAGTGTGATCTAGTTGACGGACCGGAGCTAGCCAATACAGGTCTTGCAGAAAATTCGATTTAGATCTAAACAAACCTTAGGTTGCTGAGCTTCATCCCCACTCTTTCATATGTAGTTGAGAGTAATGTTATTCTCGTTAGTTAAATTTAATGTGTCTATAATAAATATTTTTTATAATAACATTAATATAATAACATGTTTAAAAAAATAAACAAGTATAATTAAAAATATTAATTAGATTAATTAAAATATAAATATTTTTTATGAAAATATATAATAGTTAAAATAAATTAAATTAATTTAAATAATAAAATTATATTGTAATATTAATCTTGAAAATTAATTATAAATTTTTAATTAATTCCAGTTAATGTTTTTACTTAACAAACTATAAAATAATAGTATTTCCAAATAAAACAATAGATATACAATTTTATAATATAATTTATTAATATTTTTAATCAATAAGAAAAAGTGGCAATGGGGTTTCAAGGAATATACTCACATTTCAAAAAATGCACACACTTTCTATAGCTTCAAACTTCGACTTTCCCAAAATTGTCATCCAAATTACTAATTAGAATTAGGTAGAAATTCTTAAGAATATGTACAAATTAATCAAAATAAAATGTGTGTTCCCGAGAATACATGCACATTCAAATAACACTCACCCATACCTCTTTCGACATCTTTTAAAAGCCATGGCCAGTCCATTTTAGAGTGCATGTTTTAAGGTTATTAAGCAAATTAAGCAGTGAAAAATAAGGAGACATAGACAAAGAACTCCTTATTGATGTGGGCATTAAACACTACAGCACATGATTTAAGGTTGTTGAGAAAATGGAGTGAAAATTGAAGAGAGCTTGACAAAGCAATCCCCATTGACATGGTCATCAAATGGATCTAGATAAGTATTTTGATAGAATTTTATTGTTTTCTTATTTCAAAATTTATTTAAAAATTGTACTAGCATAACTATATAAATTAAATGGATGGTAAATGTCAATAGACATCAACAAGTATAAAAAACACTTACCCCAAGATACATCTCACATTTCCCAAATTAAAAAAAATCATAAAAATTAACTAAATTATAACTTTATTTTAAATTTTTTATTATTTTATTTATAAAAAGAACTAAATATGAGTTAAAAATTTAACCATGGAGATTTATCCCCACTTTACCATTGAAATTCTTAACTTGTAAATAGATTTTTTTACTATTATCACTTAAGAAAACCCTGGTTGTGGGAAAAATTCTAAGGTAACCTCTAACCAATCTTTTGGATTGAAAGCTATCCCTTTCAATCCAAAGGGGGGTCCCTTGTATAAATCAATCAAAATAATTGGTTATGTATTTAGCACATTGAATGAATCATATGTAGAGTGAGGGGTTTTGAAAAAATGAGTTTGTTTGGGAAATAAAGACAGTCCATTAGGCGATGGAGTCAGGCACATGAAATAACAAAGATCTACAAAATGTTGGTTATATGGTCAATGATTAGCAAAGACAAGGTAACATCAATTTCTTCGACATCAATTTATCATTGTAGCTGAAATTTGAAGGAAGAAAACAATCCACTATAGTTGGGCATACAAGACAAATCCAAAAGCATCTTTAGAGGACAAGGATGATAAATATCTAAGTACTATTGAAACAGAGCAGTGAAGAATTCTGATTCATTTGTCTCTACTCAAATACTGAAGATGAAACATTAAATGAATTAACTGGAGAAAGGAAAAATAGTCACATAGAAGAAAATTAGACAAGAAATTGATGGCACAAGAATCTTTGCATCAAAGAATAAGTACGTACGATCTTACAGTCTCAATTAATCAAAACCTAAAGAATGCAAAGCCCAATAGTCTTCAGAACCCAACCAAACTCCTTTTTGTAAAACCCCTCACTCTACATATGTTATAGTCAATGTGTTGAATACATAACTAGTCATTTTGACTGAGTTATATAAGGGACCCCCCTTCGGATTGAAAGGGCTAGCTCTCAATCCAAAAGATTGGTTATAGGTTACCTTATATTTTTTTCTCGCAACTAGGGTTTTCTTTAAGTGATAGCATTTTGGCATTGTTGTCGGGGGACTAAGTTTCATGTCAAATCATCCCTAGGAGAATGACAAAGAAGCAATTCTAATTGTTTACGATGAACAACAATCGGACATCAATCAAGTTGTGCATCATTCACCCGGCAACTCCATTCTCAACTGAATCTAGAGCTTAAAAATTTCATAACAACTCCATTGGTCAAAGACTTAATGCTCCAAAGAACTTTTTGGTGACTCCACTATCTCAAGATGGATTCACAATCTGCAAGGCATTCTCCTATGAATTGTGCTCATATTCCTAGCTTTCCAAATCATATTCCTCATACAGATTGGCAATTATATTTTCCCGAGATTCAAAGATAAGGATGGGCATGTTGTTGCACTTCATTTGGTGAAATTTCATGTGCATATACATAGGGTTGGGGTTAAACTTCATGAATATTTCCTGATGAAAATGTTAATGGAAACCTTAGAAGAAAAGGCAAGATCCTGGTATGAAAGGTTGCCACCTTTTAGTCTTTATTCTCTTAAATAACTTCATAATGTTTTCTATAAGAATTATACGGAATGATCCCAATTTTCATCACTTTTTTTAGAAATTATTGTGAATCTTTCGAAATATTTATTCAATATGTGGGAATTGACATTGATAATGAAGATTTAATGGATGAAGAAATCGAATAATCCCTCTCTAAATTATCTTCTCATCAGGAGGAAATAGTATATCATGGATGTCATCATACTCAGGTAAATATTCAACATGGAGTAGTTTTTGTTTTTGTTATAGATGAAGGAAATTAAGACCTTAACTTTCAAACTCATTTTCCTTCCCTTGTTGAAGAAAGACAACAATATTTTCAAATTTTAAATGACCAAGATAGGAATGAAAAATTCCAATTGAATTGTTCTTCATATCATTAATTTTTTGAATATATGTTGCAAGAAGAAACTTGTGAAAAACAAAGTTATGAAATTGCATGCCTGAAAACTCTAGACAATGAGCCAGTTCATGATAGTTATGAATTAGATTTTAAGAGAAAAAATGAAGAAGAAAATGGTGTCTTAGATTCCTTTGAAAACAAATATGTCATTCAAGAATTTGCACCTTTTGAAGTAACAAATTCATAATTTTTTATAGTCAAAAGGATATTCCTATTATGAATAATGTAGCTACCTGTTTGAGGATTTACAACAATGTACAATTTTTTATCTTGAGATAGATGATAAAGAGGATAAGAATATGGTTTCTATTTCTTTTGAAAATGATCTTGAGTTTAATGAAATGGAGAAACAAATAACAACTATAGATGACAACTACCATCTTCTTTTTATTGATCAACAAAAACTATTTGTTCATGTTTCCGATGACCCTCTTGTAAACTTGTTGAAATCATCGGTTAAGGTGAATTTCACATATTTCATGAGTTATGGGAATAAATTCATTGAGCATGTTGAGTTGTTATTTTTATTTCTTTTCCCTCTAATTGAAGGAGATGAAAACAGTTTTCAGTCAAAGAATCAACTGCTTGGTTGGTTTCATTGAAAACATGATTTCACTTGAGATGAGTTGTTTTCAACTAATTTGAATAGGGTAGCTAATGTACATAAATAAGTTTAGTTTTTTTTAACATTTCTTTAGTTTTCAGAGTGTGGATTCGTTTACAGTAGTAGTGAATTTTCAACATTCACGTGAATTTCCAGTTTGGTTATCAATTACAAAATAAGTGCAGTTGCGAGTTGCAGTGGTTGAGTTGGGATCAACCTAATGGATCAAGCCTCTGGTCTATGGGGTTCTTGCTACCATCCATGATCGCCAACATCCCTGTGAAGCCAGATGTTATCACATTATTTAGTCTGGTTTTTTTTTTAAGTGCTGAAAACAGGAGTGTCAATGCAAATTTGTAATAAACAGGGTTAAAGCATTGACAATGGAAGTGTCTGCGCATTTTTGTAAAAATGGTCAATTAAAACTCTGCTTTTTTCTTGTAAAAGGTAGTAAATTTGGGTGCATATTTCAAACATATGGAAACTAATTTTCCAAATATGGAAGATACTTTTATCGAAAACGTATCCATTAACAAAAACCTCTCTTAGTTTTTACACAGGTGTCACGATTTGAAATATTTGAAGGGATATTTGAAAACCTATTTTTCAAGATTTTGCAATCTTGTTTTAGTAACTATTTTCAAAATCATATTATGAACAAACGAGAACGAATGTTTCAGAACCTAATTTTATTTTTTTTTGCTTTTTTTTTCCTTTTGCTTTTTTTTTTTTTTTTTT